>JABUQX010134942.1:22500-24828 GCA_015478945.1 Trachelipus rathkii | reverse complement strand
AAGAATTTTTACACGAATTTTTTATTTTACCGTAGAAAAAGTGTTCTTTTTTAAGGAAAACTATACGATGAGGTAAATTATGGAATATTCCACGCGAGGGTTTCCTTTTTTGGCGTTTAAAAATCCACCGAGGACTCGATGGGAAATCTCACGCGAGGTTTTCGTTTTAGCAAATATTCCACGCGAGATTTGGTTTAAGGCGCGCAGGTTTTGTTTCTTTATTTTTTAACAAAACCGCGAGTTTCGTACGAAATATAGGAATTTTACACGAATTTTATATTTTATCGTAAAAAAAGTGTTTTTTTTAGGGAAAACTATACGTTAAGGTAAATTAATGAAATTTCCACGCGAGGTTTTAATTCTTTAGCGTATAAAAATTCTCCGAGAACTCGATGGAAAATCTCACACGAGGTTTTCCTTTTTTCGCAAATAATTTCCACGTGGGGTTTGTTTTAATGCGCGTGAGAATCGTTTCTTTAATTTTTAACAAAACCACGAGTTTCGCACGAAAAATAGGAATTTTACACGAATTTTATATTTTATCGTAGAAAAAGTGTTTTTTTTAAGGAAAACTATACGTTGAAGTAAATTAATGAAATTTCCACGCGAGGTTTTAATTCTTTGGCGTATAAAAATTCTCCGAGGACTCAATGGAAAATCTCACGCGAGGTTTTCGTTTTTCCGCAAATAATTTTCACGTGGGGTTCGTTTAAATGCTCGTGAGAATCGTTTCGTTTTTAACAAAACTGCGAATTTCCTACGAAAAATAGGAAAATTACACGAATTTTATATTTTAACGTAAGAAAAGTGACCTTTTTTAAGGAAAACTATACGTTGGTATAGATTAAGGAAATTTTCACGTGAGGTTTTCCTTTTTTGGCATATAAAAATCAACCAAATACTCAATGGAAAATCTCACGCGAGGTTTTCGTTTTTCCGCAAATAATTTTCACGTGGGGTTCGTTTAAATGCGCGTGAGAATCGTTTCGTTTTTAACAAAACTGCGAATTTCCTACGAAAAAAAGGAAAATTACACGAATTTTCTTTTTTATCGTAATAAAAGTGACTTTTTTAAGGAAAACTATACGTTGGCATAGATTAATGAAATTTTCACGTGAGGTTTTCCTTTTTTGGCGTATAAAAATAAACCAAACACTCAATGGAAATTCTCACGTGAGGTTATCGTTATTCCGCAAATAATTTCCACGTGGGGTTCGTTTTAATGCGCGTGAGAATCGTTTCTTTTTTAACAAAACCGCGAATTTCGTACGAAAAATAGGAATTTTATACGAATTTTATTTTTTATCGTAAAAAAGTGACTTTTTTTAAGGAAAACTATACGTTGGCATAGATTAATGAAATTTTCACGTGAGATTCGGTTTAGCACGCGTATAAAAAATGTCGAAAGACGAAAAACACAAAACCTACGTAGAATTTATCGCTCGTGAATTTTGGTGAATTCGAAGAAAAACACAAACTATACGTTTTAACCGAACCAGGCAAAACATTACGTAGAATTTGCTCCGTTTGCGTGTAAAAAGAGTGTTTTTCGTATATTTTAGTCAGGTGAACTTACCTAACCTAACCTAACCTAACCTAACCTAACTAACCTAGCCTAACCTAACCTAACCAAACCTAACCTAGCCTAACCATACAACCTAACCTAACCTAACTGGCCTGGCGCACTGCTATTCGCCCTACTTCATTTCACTTCATTTAACCTGGCCTAGCCTGGCTTACAACACAACACAACTGTGCAATGGCCTGGCCTGTACAACCTGGCCTGGCCTGGCCTGGCCTGTCGCCTGGCTGGCCTGGCCTGGCCTGGCCTGGCCTGGCTGGCCTGGCCTGGCTTCGCTGACACAACCTAGCACCTGGCCTGGCCTAGCCCTAACCCCTAGCCCTAGCCCTGGCCTAGCCCTGGCCTAGCCTAAGCCTGGCCTGGCCTGGCTAGCCTAGCCTGGCCTAAGCTGGCCTGGCCTAACCTAACCTAAGCACAACCTAGCCTGGCTTCTAGCCTAGCCTAGCCTAACCTGACCTAACCTACCAACCTGGCCACAACCTAACCTAGCCTAGCCTGGCCTAACCTAAGCCTAACCTAACCTAATATAACCTAACCTAACCTAACCTAACCTAACCTATTTCAGCCCTGGCCCCAACTTCTTCTTCAACCCACAGCACAGCCTAACCTAGCCTGGCCTAGCCTAACCTGGCTGGCCTGACTGTACACAAGCTGGCCTGGCTAGCCTGGCCTAGCCTGGCTGGCCTGGCACTGGCCTGGCCTGGCCTGGCCTAACCTAGCCCACAAACCTGGCTTAACCTAGCCTA
>JABUQX010134942.1:0-17500 GCA_015478945.1 Trachelipus rathkii | reverse complement strand
GGCCTGACACCTGGCTGGCCTAAGCTGTGACCTCGACCTCGACCTGCAACCCCTCGACCTAAGGCTGGCCCTGGCCTTTCGCCTGCTTTCGCCTGACCTCTTCAAGCCTGGCCAGCCTGGCTGGCTGGCCTGGCCTGAACCTGGCCTGGCCTAGCCTAGCCTGGCCTGGCAGCTGGCCTGGCCTGGCCTGGCCTGGCCTGGCCTGGCCTGGCCTGGCCTGAGCCTGGCCTGGCCTGGCCTGGCCTGAAGCCTGGCCTGGCCTGACTGGCCTGGCACCTGGCCTGGCCTGGCTGGCCTGGCCTGGCCTGAGCTGGCCTGGCCTGAGCACAGCCTAGCCTGTGGCCTATTTTCAGCCCTGGCCTGGCCTGGCCTGGCCCCCTGGCCTGGCCTGGCTGGCCTGGCCTGGCCTGGCTGGCACGAGCTGGCCTCGCCTCGCTTCGGCTGGCCTGGCCTAGCCTGGCCTAGCTGAAGCCTAGCCTGGCCTAGCCTAGCCCTAGCCTAAGCCTGGCCTAGCCTGGCCTAGCCTGGCCTGGCCTGGCCTGGCCTGGCCTGGCCTGGCCTGGCTAACCTAGCCTGGCTATTGCACAGCCTGGCACAGCCTATTTCTTCAGCACAGCACAATAGCCTGGCACAAGCCTAACCTAACCTGGCCTAACCTAACCTAACCTAGACCTAACCTAACCTAAGTTGAAATAATGAAAAATTGGCTGGCCAAAAGTTAGCCCTTCATGATGTAACTCCAACCTAACCTAACCTAACTTACAACTAACCTAACCTAGCCTAACAACCTAACCTAACCTTCGCCTCGCCAGCATAACCTAACCTAAGTACACTGACGTTTTTTTCTACGCAAAATTGGTTTTTAACTCTTTTTCGCATGCTTTTTAACTCTTTTTCTACATTTTTGCGTAAAAAAACTGTTTTTCGTCATAACTGTAACTATACGAAACGACATTTTATACGCAAAAATTGCAGAAAAACACGTAGGTTTTGTTCCAATTAGAAAAAAAACACACAAAAAATACGCAAAATTTAAAAAACGTAGGTTAACTTTATAGCCCTTAAAAATTGGTCGTACAGTACGTTTTTGCCTCCCGCGGATACTAGAAACGCGTCCTACGCTCGTGGGTGACGTGCTATTAGACTCGTTCTTGATATTATAGTACGAAAAAGAAGAAATACCTCACGTAGGTTAGGTTTCTTACTAAAATAAAGAAAATCACACGCACGAAACCCGCGTGAAAACTGTTTGCGAATAATAAAATCAAATTTTGTAAACGATATCTCGCGTAAGATTAACCTAACCTAACCTAACCTAAGCATTAAACCTATATATATACGTGAGATAATTATTTTTTTGAAATACAAAAACCTTACTCGTGTTACGTTTCGAAACTCCGTAGTGAAAATCTCGCGTAGATATTCATAAAAGATATTTCGCGTAAGAAATATTCTATGCAGGATTTAGCGTATATCTACGTTGGTTAAGGATTCTTTTTGTAAATACCTCACGTAAATTATGTTTCAGAGTTATGCATCCAAAATCACACGTAAATATTGTTATGTAGTTTTCCGCACGAAACCAACGTGGGATTTATATTTGTAGAAAAATAAATGAATTTGAACGTCAAAAAAGTTTTTAATATTTGAAAACAGATATCTCGCGCGAGGTTTATCCTATGAAGAATTAAGCTTATACCTACGTGAGTTAAAGATTCTTTTTGTAAATGCAAAAATCTCACGTATAGTAAATTTCGAATTCATATAACCAAATCTCACGTGAATATTGTTATATATAGTTTCCGCACGAAACCCACGTGAGAATTATGTTTATACCCAATAAACCAATTTCAACGTCAAAAAAGTATCAAACCTTTATAAAAGATATCTCGCGTAAGATTTATTTTATGGAGGATTTAGAGTATATATACGTGAATAAGGATTCTTTTTGTAAGCACAAAAACTTCACGTAAATTAAGTTTCAAAGTTATGTATCCAAAATCACACGTAAATATTGTTATATAGTTTTCCGCACGAAACCCACGTGGGATTTATATTTGCAAAAAATAAACCAATTTTAACGTCAAAAAAGTATCAAAATTTAGTAAAAGAAATCTCGCGCGAGGTTTATCCTATGAAGAATTAAGCGTATATCCACGTGAGGTAAAAGTTGTTTTTGTAAATACAAAAATCTCACGTAAAGTAAATTTCAAAGTTACTTAACCAAAATATCACGTGAAAATTGTTATATAGTTTAGACACGAAACCTACGTGGGAATTATGTTTATAACCAATAAACCAATATCAACGTCAAAAAAGTATCAAAATTTCATAAAAGATATCTCGCGCGAGGTATATCCAATGAAGAATTAAGCGTATATCTACGTGAAGTAAGTTCTTTTTTAAATACAAAAATCTCACGTAAAGTAAATTTCAAAGTTAAGTAACCAAAATTTCACGTGAATATTGTTATATAGTTTTCACACGAAACCCACGTGGGAATTATGTTTATAACCAATAAACCAATTTCAACGTCAATAAAGTCCTTCATAAAAGATATCTCGCGCGAGGTTTCTCCTATGAAGAGTTAAGCGTATATCTACGTGAAGTAAAAGTTCTTTTTGCAAATACATAAATCTCACGTAAAGTAAATTTCAAAGTTACGTAACCAAAATCTCACGTGAATATTGTTATAAGTTTCCGCACGAAACCCACGTGGGAATTATGTTTATACCCAATAAACCAATTTCAACGTCAAAAAAGTATTCAACCTTTATAAAAGATATCTCGCGTAAGATTTATTTTATGGAGGATTTAGCGTATATCTACGTGGATAAGGATTCTTTTTGTAAGCACAAAAACTTCACGTAAATTAAGTTTCAAAGTTATGTATCCAAAATCACACGTAAATATTGTTATATAGTTTTCCGCACGAAACCCACGTGGGATTTATATTTGCAAAAAATAAACCAATTTTAACGTCAAAAAAGTATCAAAATTTAATAAAAGGAATCTCGCGCGAGGTTTATCCTATGAAGAATTAAGCGTATATCCTACGTGAGGTAAAAGTTCTTTTTGTAAATACAAAAATCTCACGTAAAGTAAATTTCAAAGTTACTTAACCAAAATATCACGTGAAAATTGTTATATAGTTTAGACACGAAACCTACGTGGGAATTATGTTTATAACCAATAAACCAATTTCAACGTCAAAAAAGTATCAAAATTTCACAAAAGATATCTCCTATGAAGAATTAGGCGTATATCTACGTGAGGTAAAAGTTCTTTTTGTAAATACAAAAATCTCACGTAAAGTATATTTCAAACTTATGTAACCAAAATCTCACGTGAATATTGTTATGTAGTTTATACATGAAACCCACGTGGGAATTGTGTTTAAAACCAATAAACCAATTTTAACGTAAAAAAAAGTATCAAAATTTCCTAAAAGATATCTCGCGCGAGGTTTATCCTATGAAGAATTAGGCGTATATCTACGTGAGGTAAAAGTTCTTTTTGTAAATACAAAAATCTCACGTAAAGTATATTTCAAAGTTATGTAACCAAAATCTCACGTGAATATTGTTATGTAGTTTCCACACGAAACCCACGTGGGAATTATGTTTATAAAAAATAAACCAATTTCAACGTCAAAAAAGTATCAAACCTTCATAAAAGATATTCCGCGTAAGATTTATTCTATGGTGGATTTAGCGTATATCTACGTGGTTAAGGTTTCTTTTTGTAAACACAAAACCTCACGTAAATTACACGTAGATATTGTTATATAATTTTCAGCATGAAACCCACGTGGGATTTATATTTGCACAAAAATAAACCAATTTTAACGTCAAAAAAGTATCAAAATTTTATAAATGATATCTCGCGCGAGCTTTATCCTATGAAGAATGAAGCGTATATCTACGTGACTTAAAGATTCTTTTTGTAAATACAAAAATCTCACGTAAAGTAAATTTCAAAGTTACGTAACCAAAATCTCACGTGAATATTGTTATATATAGTTTCCGCACGAAACCCACGTGTGAATTGTGTTTATAACCAATAAACCAATTTCAACGTCAAAAAAGTATCAAAATTGCGTATAATATATCTCACGTAAGATTTATCCAATGGAGTATTTAGAGCATATCTACGTAAGTCAGGGTTTCTTTTTGTAAATGCGAAAATCTCACGTAAATTAGGTTTCAAAGTTATGCAGCAACAGAAACCTCGCGTTAATATCGGTATATAGTTTCTGCGCAAAACCTACGTGAGAATTATGCTTATAATCAATAAACCAATTTTAACGTAGAAAATGTATCGCAATCTCATAAAAGTTATCTCGCGTAGGGTTTATCCTATGGAGCATTTAGCGTATATTTACGTGAGTTAAAGATTCTTTTTTAAATACAAGAACCCCACGTAAAGTAAGTTTGAAAATTATGTAACTAAAACCTCGCGTAAATATTTGTATATGTGCTTGCACGAAACCTACGTGGGAATTATGTTTATAATCAATAAACCAATTATAACTTAAAAAAAATATCAAAATTTCATAAATGATAAATGATATCTCGCGTAAGATTTATACCATGGAGCATTTAGCCTATATCTACGTGAGTTAAGGATTCTTTTTGTTGTATATTTTCCGTACGAAACCTACGTGGGAATTATGTTTATAATCAATAAACCAATTCTAACGTTGAAAAAGTATCAAAATTTCATAAATGATATCTCGCGTAAGGTTAATACCATGGAGCATTTAGCCTTTATCTGCGTGAGTTAAAGATTCTTTTTGTAAATACAAAAACCAACGTAAATTATGTTTCAATGTTTAATAACCGAAACCTCACGTTAATATTGGTATATAGTTTCCGCACGAAACCTACGTGGGAATTATGTTTATAACCGATAAACAAATTTTGATGTCGAAAAAAGTATCAAAATTTCGTAAATTTTGCGTGAGTTAAATTTCAATGTTCCATAGCGAAAATCTCGCGCAAAGATTTTATCGTTTAGATTCAACGGTAAACCTACGTGATATTTATTTTTTGGTCTCAAAAGAAAATAATTTATACATCGAAAAAGGTATCAAAATATAATAAACGATATTTCACGTTAGTTTTTCAATAAGCGTATATTTCGACACGAAACTCACGTGAAAATTGTTTGTAAAAAATTAAACAAATTTTACGTAAAAAAAGTGTTAGAATTTTTGGTAAAAACAAATAACTATAGAGATAGTTTTTTATTCAACATATATAATAGGAGATAGATAGATAGAATAAAAATGTTTATAAAAAAAAATAAAATTTGTAGTTTAAGTTATTCTCGCTTTTTCCAAGATCAAATCTGCGAGCATCTTCTCTTCTTGAGGGTGGCCGTGACCGTAAATCTCGTCGTGATCTCTCATGATCGAAGACACGCTAGGATACTCGGTTCGGTAATCGTAAATTTCTTCTCCTTGCATTTTTTCTTCGTTTCTACGCAAATCAGAGCAAGGAGGTTTTCGATTAGGAAAGTTCACGGGAGTAGCGACAAATCCCCCGCTTGTTTTCATTACCTCGTCGATATTGTAATATTCTCGACACTCATCCCCACTATATTTTTGACGCCCATCGAGTTTTTTATTCCGCTGCTTCTTTTTTGGCTTTGCTTCGGATGGTCCGATCGAGCTTCGTTCAAAAAACTCTTCATCCGATGGAGGGTGAACATTTATGAATGGCGCGTGATGAGGAGTCTTGAGATCGACGTGGCCTATATCGCCCACCGCGGGTTTATTTTGACGCGCCTTCTTCAATTCTTTTCTTTTCATTAATGTTGGAGGAGAGGCGTCCAGGCTTTCTTTATTAACTCGAAAATCGAATGGGGTTGAACGAGAGGCCCAAAGCCCTTCCGAAGCTCTTTCGATTTCGTATTCCCTTCTTTTGTCAAGGTATGAAGCGATGTGCTCCGAGGTTGGGAGATCAAGAGGGTATAAATTATCAATCGTAGGTTTATTTTCACCCCAAATATTCTTCGATTCCTTTTTTTTAATTAACGTTGATGACGAAAAGGTATTGGGATCTTCGTTGTCAGCTCGATAATCGAACGGGGTTGAACGAGCGGACCAAATCCCTTCCGAAGCTGTTGGGGCTGGGATATTATCTCTCCCCAAGTAGGATGGGGTAAGATCTACGGTTTCGCTTTGAATAGGAGACGGTGTCCAATTGCCCATCGGAGGTTCCTGTCGATGGAAAATATTCAATTCCTTCTTTTTATTCAATTTAGTCGAAAAGGCATCCTGGTCTTTACGTTTAGCTTTTACCTTTTTTACCTCAAAACTAGAAAGGTAATGCTCCATGGCTTTAGTTGGTGCAAAATTATTAACATCGGTGATAGTTTTTATACTACACGCTTCAGGTGTATTTTTAATGGGGGTTAATACTTTCTTCTTTAATCCCTTCTTTTTATTTGATGTTTTTGAAAGCGCATCCGAGTCTTCATTATTACCTCGACGATCTAAATTCTTATACCCTTTATTAACACTAGAAAGATCCATTGTAGAGTGATTGATAAACTCGATCGAGGCAACCTTTTTATAGAGCGTGGTGACGTATTGATATTTGAATTCAAATATTAAAAAAAATAATATTCTTAATTAATAATTTGGCAAAAAATTTCCACAAACGTACAAACACCCCCACACTCATATATGACGTCAATAAATATATTCCCTTTGAGAGTACAAAAATTTAACGTGAAATAAGTTTCATAAGCTAATGTAACTAATTTATTTTCGTATTAAAGCAGCTTTACCTATTCTTATCTGAATTACGTTTTATATAGTAACTTAATTTTTCAGAACGTTTGCTTAACTCAGTGTCGTTTTATCCCTAATCATATCTGCCAATTGTAACTAGGACGTCCATTGGCCAGCAGAAACCTCGCATAAAGAACACTCGTTACTATTTAGCTATAGCATATCCCTATTTGTTTTAAAAAAAGTAGGTTGAAACAGGAAATTAAAAAAGCTTCATTGAATGTTTTTTATTATAAAAATAGAAATGTAAATTTAAAATAAAATTTTATTTTTAATTAATAAAGATTAATAAAAATTACATAATTTGGTCGCGAACATCCCTTCTTCCGACGAGAAACTATTTCTTGCGAGTCGGCTTCAATTGTTTTTTTAATTTTTTTCTCATTTCCGTAATTAGAGATTTGATGTGCGATTTTATGGTGCTTTTTATTCTATTGATCACGACTCCATTATCAAATCCTAGTACATGTGAATAAAATTTTATAGTACTTGGGGTTATGTGTTTCCTTACACACCCCGCTGAGATTTTGTCATTTTTCCTTTCGATCTCGTTCTTAAAAATCATGAAGAAAAAGTTCCTCTCTCCATTGCTGAATAGTTTCTTCTTTTCCAGTGGTTCTTTGTTTCTCAAATCCATCAAAGCTTTGGTCTGAGAGTCCGCTTCAATAAGAACGAAATCATTCATCTCCTCAACGTTCATCCTCATTTTTTTTTTGGAACTGATGGGTTGTTCACTATTCTCTATAAAAAGTAATAAATCCATTAGTGAATATTAAAAAAAATCATATAATGTTTTTATATAAAATATTTTACGGAAATATTTATTTTACCTCTTAATTCTGTATTCATTTCTTGTTCGTCATCGTCATCGTCATCGTCATCGTCGTCGTCATCGCCACCGGATTCGAGAAAGTGCACATGATGATAAAAATCGTGTATTCCGCTCGCAGAAGAAGAAACATGGGGGTGTGGAGTAGAGGTTGAAGGTAGTTGCGGTATTTCTCTCAATAGTGAATCGTCTTTTGTCGTCATATCTAAACAGAGGAAAATCAATATATATATATATATATATATATATATATATATATATATATATATATATATATATATATATATATATATATATATATATATATATATATATATATATATATATATATATATTATTTATTTATTTATTTATTTATTTATTTATTTATTTATTTATTTTTATTTCCACTATTAATTTTAAAAAATCCGTTTTATCTCAAGTGCGAAAATCTAAAAAAATTTCATAGAAAAATAATAATAATAATTCACAAAAAATTATATATATATATATATATATATATATATATATATATATATATATATATATCGGTGAAAATAAAGGAACAAAATACTCGTCGTTATCTTTACCTCTATTATCTTCCCCAATATTTTGCATGACCACATTATCGTAGTAAGAGAGAGAGGGGTGGCAGGAAATTGATTCACTCGATTCGTCGGGTGTTTTCTCGAGTTGATGACCCCGCTGTTCTTCATTTTCAGAGTCTCCGCTTTGTTTCCGTTTTTGCTTCCGTTCACTTCTGGGTATTTCTTTTTGCGGTGTTTGATTTTTTTCAACTAATGTTTTTCTTAGAATAGCTTGTTTGATTTTCGAACGATTACCAGAGCTCGGGGGAATCTGGTGATGTAAATTCAACTCGTTCTTGTTCTTTATCTTCCTCCTTTTCAACACCCTCTGCATCGCGTCCCTCTCCGACTTCTTGAACGGATGACTCATCGGAAGATTCGTCGAGTTTTTCACCAGGTGCTTTATCGGCATCCTCCTCCTCCTCCTCCTCTCGTTCGGGTGACTCGTCTGGAGCTTTACCAGCCTCCTCTTCGGAAGACTCGTCCTGCGCATTATCTGGCTCTTTATCGATTTCGTATCTGGATGAAACTTCGTCGGGTAAAATCTGAGTGGATGCTTTAGCTGGTGCGTCAACGTGAACTTCGACGAGCGGCGGACTATCGGGTGACTTTTCACGACGCGCGGGAGAATCATCATCGGGCTCCTTTTCGTCTTCCCACTGCAGTTTTCCTCCCGTTTCGCTCTCTTCTCCGCCATCTATTTTAAAGTTGTTGGAAAAATGTAGTAGAAGACTTCCTTTTTTGGTTTCTAGATACGCGTCGGCCAGGGTTACGGTGCTTATGGTAGCGTTGTAATATTTCTCCGCCGTATTTTCGTGATGATACATTAATCGGGCGACGTTTTTCCGAAGCTTCGGTTGATGAACCGCCGTTTCTGTAGTCGTGCCTTTTCTGTTGAACGTGGTGGTAAATTGCTTCTGCAAATCGCACATTTTCGTTAATTTTTTCATGGCGTTGCCTAGCGCTTGAGTTGTGAAAGGGCCCCCCTGATAATTTAAAAACAACATTTTCTGAGGATCGAAGAAATCCGCTCTTTTTGGCGTCCTCGTGGATTCTTCTAATTCGTCGTTTCCTTCTTCAAACGCGTTCTCGGTGGCCGCCCATTCTCGCCTCGCCTCCAAAAACGTCGGTCTCACGTAGGTCACGTAAGCGTCCAGGGCGATTTTCAATGTGTGAGTTAACATGATTGTTGCGTCCCCGTACATATTTTGAGTTTTGTGTTTCTCGCAGTTTAAGGTGTAAAGATTTTTGAGTTCGTCCTGATTCGAAGAACCGGCTGCGGAGCTTTCGACATCGGTGCCCACGATTTCGCTCACAGTTTGTATTTTTTTTATATTGTGGTACTCCTCCATCGTCAGATTGCATATGATGCCGGACCTCCCCGAGGAAGCGGCCAGAAGTAAAAAAATTACGATGTTTCTTTGTATGGCTGGTGTGTACATCTTTGAGTTGATCATCCCGTTGACGAGATTCTTCATTCCGGCGTAAAAAAAATTATGTCTGATCACCTTATCGATATCTTCGCAGAAAATCATTTTTGTCACATCCTTCTTTTCTTTTCTCTGTTGGAACGCCGCTTTAGAGTTAGCTAACTGGTGTTTGAAATAAGGAATTTCGGTGGCTATGAACCCCTTTAGGTATTTTTTCACGCCCGATTGAATTTGTTTAAGCTTCATCATCTGCTTCAAAAATTTTACGAAATCCTCGATTTTCATGGTCATGGTGTTCGGCGAAAGCGTGGTCTTTTTCGACCACTCCATTAGTAGCGATAAATATTTTTGACGGTGCTCGTACGTCGTCATACCCAACAGGTGATATTGAAGATTGGCCGCTTTTTTGGGAGAAAATGGAGTATGTGGATTTAACCGCAGTGCGGAAAATACATCGATAATATTTTTTTCGACATTTTGAAACCTCAGCAAGATCCTTTCGTATAACGCCGTGTTTTCCTTTAAAAAGGACTTATATTTTGTTATCAAATTAGTTTCTATTTTCTGGTGGTGTTCTACCCATGAGGACGATATTTTGTTTTTACTTTTTTCGATTTCAGGTTCATTCCCGTCACCAACGTCGTCGCCATCATTTTTACTTTTTGATTTGTTTTGTCCCCCAATTACGGTCGGGCTAGAGTTTTTAAGCTCTCTTCGCTCTGAACGATTTAGATTGCTATGGTTTTTTCTCACGTGATTGTTCATGTTGTTAAAAATTTTATTGCATATTACGCACAAAGCCCCCACATCATTTTTATTCGATGTGTAAAAGGATACTTGCTGTTCGCATTTAATTAGTAGATCCTTCGTCGTTTTGCTAATTTTATCATGGTTTTTCGATTTCAAATGGTCGTTAAGAGATCGGTGAATGACCTATAAAAAAATAAAAAAATTATTAAATACGAGTTGGTTACCGATAGGAAACAATATGAACTAGTTTTGCGCTATCTTTCAACCCACCTTAGAGCAAAAATAACACTTAATTCCCCTGTTTTTGAACGACGTGTTTTCTTCTTTTTCGGAGAATGCTCTCCCCCCATCTTCCTCCTCCGATGGTGTGCTCGTAGTAGTTGTAGGTTTCTCATTAATTCCGTCGTAGATGTTGAAATAAAACTTCATCATAGATTTTTCTAAACGAAGATAAATATATATATATATATATATATATATATATATATATATATATATATATATATATATATATATATATATATATATATATATATATATATATATATATATATATTATATATATATATATATATATATATATATATATATATATATTATATATATATATATATATATATATATATATATATATATATATATATATATATATATATATATATATATATATATATATATATATATATTTTAAAAATTCACGCTTCCATTGAAATGTGTTAAGAAGATGAACAAAATTATTTATATCGTTTTAAATGATTTAATAGCCAAATTAAATTTACCAAAAAAATAAACGAATATATTTTATAAATTCAAACTTACGCGTAGAGTCTTTATAGTAATAGTCATATCCTAGGTAATTGTCTTGATGTAGGATATCTTTTCCACCTTCATCGGTTGATTTAACAACGGTTTCAATCTTTTTTATATATCTTTTGACGTGAGTGGTTTCTTCTTCTTTGTCAGTTTCTGATGTCGATGAATTGGATTCACCGGCTTTCGAAGATAATTTTGAAGAATTAGAGCTATGAGAAGATGGAGATGAAATCGACTTATCACTTTCTTCCTCCTTGTGAGATTTCATATTCCTCATAAAATCGAGCAGTTTTTGCTTCTCTTTTTCGCTCAAATCTTTAAACTTTCTCCTAAATTTTTTATCCTTATCCTTAGAGCAAGAACGCGACTTCTTTTTCGATTTCATTTTTACAGTGTAATCTGAAATTTAAGCAATGAGAAAAAGACAATATAGCTAGTTTTATTATCATCTATAACATCATATTTTAAATTTAGTCCTAAAAACTTCCTATTGAAAAATTTAAAATGCATTTTATTTTATAAGGTATTAACTAACGTATTTAAAAAATAAAAAAGTTACGAGCTTAGCTTTTGCAAATAAATTCAAACGTTACAATTGAATGTGAATTTTGTATCGACAAAAATTTAAATCTAAACACAAATTAGTAAAAATATAAATTTATATATATATATATATATATATATATATATATATATATATATATATATATATATATATATATATATATATATATATATTCTCTAAATCTAATGTGTCGATGCGATTTCAAAACAGTTACTATTTTATAACGTTTTCAAAAATAAATTTATTTTCATTAACGCTATGTAAATTGACCTTCCCTGAAACAAACTATGGATAAATAATATCTCTAAATAAAAAATTTAACACTGTACAAGTTTTTTTGAAAGCGTAAAAAATTAGGGAAAACGAATAATGCTAAATGAAAAGTTTTAAAAAAAATTAAACTTCGTATTTCATTATATTGAAAATTTATTTCCAAATTACCAAATATGAAAATTCTTAAGTAAATGATTTGAAACAAATATTCTCATATGCAATGCAATAACAATTTGTTTCGATTGGGTATTGTATTTTATTTTTATATTACTATTGCACAAAATTCTCAAAAAGATCATTTTCATACACATAATTTCAAGGAAAACATACCTTAAAAATTATATTTATTTGTAAACTTATATCGTGGAACTGAAAACTCATGCAAATTATTCACAGGCAAAATTTCTTACGTATATGATTTCCAAATAGCATATTTTTCTTAAAATAAACTAACCCTTACGAAATTTTTGAGTAATTAAAATTTATTTTTTGTATATATAATGTAATTTGACTTTCCATCAAACAAACAATGGATAAAAAATATCTCTAAATGAAAATTTAGCCCTATACAAGTTATTTTAAAAGCCAAAAAAATTAATTTCCAAAATACCAAATATGAAAATTCTTACGTAAATGATTCAAAATTTACAACATCGTTTGAAGCGAAAATTTTATTATGCATTAACGATTTTTTTCGATTGGGTATTTTATTTTTATAGTTAAATTATTATATATATATATATATATATATATATTATATATATATATATATATTATATATATATATATATATATATATATATATATATATAGATAATATATTAATATAATAACATACTAATGTGTCATGTGCGATTTATAAAACAGTACTATTTTTTAAAAAATTTGTAAAAATATAATTTTATTTTCATTAACATAATGTGTACATTTATGACCCTCATTGAAAGCAACAAAGTGATTAAATAAATATAGCTGATAGTATTAAAATTTAACGTGTCTATACAATGTATTTAATGGGTGAGGCGATTATAAAAAAAATCTAGGGGAAAGAGCAGTTTTTACGTGGAATGACCACTTAACGGAAAAAGCTTTCAATAAAAAATTGCAAGACTTGCTTTATTCGTCGATTAAAAAGTCATGTACCCAAAATACCCCAAAATATGAAAAATGGTCGTTTACGTAGACTCAATGAGTATGTCCTTTAATATAATAGCAACACATTATAAACTAAAGCGAGTATGCGAATCAGGAATTATACGCCGGTGAGACTATTTGCGATTTTTAATAGTCAGTTGGAGAAGAGTAATGTAATTTCAATATTGAGTTCAAAAAAAAGAGCGGCTAAAATACTGATGAAATTTCTTTTTTTTACAGGAGTTTGTATAGCCATCGGGGGACGCTCTGAAGGTGGGTGCGCAGTGAGAAGAAAGCAGATGGGTAGTGTGGTCGAATTCTGATGGAGGCCCCCAGGCTTATGATTTTTATAGTGATAACACACCACACAAACGTAGTTCAAAGGTATGGTTGAGATGCTGATGCAAACAAATAGATCATCAAAAAAGAGTTCTTGCCTCTTCTGTGTCTGCATACACATAATGTACTAATAAGCAATAGAAGAACATATAGCCTTTCACCAAAGGCAAATTTAGTACCCATAGTTTAGTGAAGCACTATACTTGGATCGTGGGCGAGGTAGAGGAGATAATGAAAACTCATGGCGTACTGCAGAGTGTAACTTCTCCTAGGAATCAGGAAATTCATTTGTTTCTTGTAACGGATATACTGATTATCCGATTTTGAGTCAGCAACAATTTGATATCAATAATGTAGCATTGAACACTTCTTTTTTATCAAAATATGATACAAAATATACTAGGCGGAAAATACCGAAAATATAGTCGTTCATTGGTTTTCACGGTTCCGATATTTACCAGCTTTTATCGAGCATTTAAAAAATTTAGTGTTGAGTTACAGCCTTTAACTGAACTTTTACCAAAACACCTTAGTACTACTAATATATAATACAAGTAATATTTACTAATTTCCTTTCTACGTTCCACACAACTTCTCAACGGCACCTCTCAAGAATAATTATTTACAAATTGTACGTAACCTATATATCGGCTATACCTATAAAAATGCATCGGGCTACCCTACTATTAGGATATTGGTTAGCACGAGTCTTTATTATAATTAATTCTTAATCAAATGTTTGACTTAGATTCGTTGGTACTTATATATATATAGTTTTCGCAATTTAATTCTCATTCACTAATTTAAATCGAAATGCGAACTGAAATTTTTTTCTAATGTCAGCCGGAATGCGAGCTGAAAACGTTCGTCGAGGAGAAGAAAATCGATCATTCTTTTCAATTGGCAATTTAATTCTCATTCACTAATTTAAATCGAATTGCGAACTGAAAAAGTTCATTGAGGAAAAGAAAATCGATCAACTTTACCCGTTTGCAATTTAATTCTCATTCACTAATTTAAATCGAAATGCGAACTGAAAAAGTTTTTGAGGAGACAAAAATCGATCCCTTCTCAGTTCGCAATTTAAGGCTCATTCACTAATTTCGCAATTTAGAGCTCTTTCACTAATTTCGCAAGTTAAGGCTCATTCACTAATTTAAATCGAAATGCGAACTGAAAAAGTTTTTCGAGGAGAGGAAATTCGATCCACCTTTTCAGTTCGCAATTTAAGGCTCATTCACTAATTTCGCAATTTAAGGCTCATTCACTAATTTCGCAATAGGCTCATTCCACTAATTTTGCAAGTAAGGTCCTTCATTCACTAATGTCAGCCGGAATGCGAACTGAAAACGTTCGTCGAGGAGAGGAAAATCGATTCACCTTTTCAGTTCGCAATTTAAGGCTCATTCACTAATTTCGCAATTTAAGGCTCATTCACTAATTTCGCAATTTAAGGCTCATTCACTAATATAATTCGAAATGCGAACTGAAAAAGTTTTTTGAGGAGAGGAAAATCGATCCCTTCTCATTTCGCAATTTAAGGCTCATTCACTAATTTCGCAATTTAGAGCTCATTCACTAATTTTGCAAGTTAAGGCTCATTCACTAATTTCTCAATTTAAGGCTCTCTGATTCAACATGAATTTCGTCCAGCATAGTTCAGCTCATTCACTAATTTAAATCAAATTGCGAACTGAAAAAGTTCGTCGAGGAGAAGAAAATCGATCCACAGCCTCTTTCGTCGCCAATTTAAGGCTCATTCACTAATTTCGCAATTTAAGGCTCATTCACTAATTTCGCAATTTAAGGCTCATTCACTAATTTAAATCGAAATGCGAACTGAAAAAGTTTTTTGAGGAGAGGAAAATCGATCCCTTCTCAGTTCGCAATTTAAGGCTCATTCACTAATTTCGCAATTTAGAGCTCATTCACTAATTTTGCAAGTTAAGGCTCATTCACTAATTTAAATCGAAATGCGAACTGAAATTCGATTTTTTTAGCCACTACGAGATAGTTTTCAACATAATATTCTGTCAACGCCTTAAGAATAATCTCACTAAATTTTTTATTAAAATCGTCTGCTGAATCGTTATTATCTTCCCCTCTCCTTGACGATGAGGATAAAAAAAGGAAACAGCTATTTGCCGAAATTATAAATACGACTAACGAGAATTTTAAGGATAAGACTGAAATGCTATACTTTTGAAAACGCACACGGAGAAGATTTTCGAAGAGTTTTTCAACGTGGGTATAAAAAACTTCGACATCAGTCAAGAGAAATTAAAAATAGTTGAAAAAATGCCCTTTTATATTTGAAAAAAGCAAAAGTATTTACATTTTACACGATGTTTATATACATATTGAATAAATATGTTTAAATGTAATGATATATATTACCTTTCTTTCCCATAAATATTTTAAACTATGAAAGATTTACGGAAAAGATTTTCGAAGATGAACTAGCTTTGTACAAAAATTCACATCGCCGAAAAACGGAAACCACACTCAATACGGATTTTGCGACGCTACGCACGCTCGGCCGGAGGTGGCTTTGCCGCATCTATACAAAGGTAATGATTTCACTTCGGTGTCAGTTATAACGATCAACTTTGGGTCTATACCGTCGGACCGTTTCATTCACAGAAGTTTATTTATAGATACGAGGTTTCGAATAAACGAATCCCACCCTCCCTCCAGAAGGCGCGTTATGACCACCAATATTTTTCCATTGTCGGTCGCGATGAATATGACGTCAACGAAGGCGCCCGGGTGCACTGGCACTCGAGGAGTATTTTCGTGAACTATTCCAACGCCATGGCGGTACATATCTACGTCATCGTGGAAAATGTGAGAGATAAAACGAATATAAAAAATAAAGATTTTAAACGCCCTAGTCGGCAAAACATCAGCCGAATTTCGAGAATAGGGAACGATTTGCATAAATGGCTATTTAAATTTGATAAAAAATATCTGCTTCAGATACAAGAAACATATTATAAAACTAACAGCTATTCTTAACCGAGATCGGGAAATTTAATTCATAGAGTAAGTGAGTAGAAAACAAAAATCTGACCGATTCTTCTGACGCGTATTCAGATTCATTTCAACGGGTCATAAAATTATTTACGTTAATGGGTTCAATTCCTTCCCCTCAAAAACAATACTTAATAATTTAATTTTAAAACTTTTTAAATCGACATACAAGAAAATAATACGTTTTGCTGCATTATTAATATTTGTCATATGCATTATAATAAACCAATGAAAAAGATTAAAAAATTTTATCAGATAATATAATAGTTTTATGAAATTTAAATTTTAAATTATTTCACCGACCGATATTTCAAATTTTTCTTTCGCAGTTGAGCATTCACTATGGTCGGCTTCAATTGTTTTTTTAATTTTTTTCTCATTTCCGTAATTAGAGATTTGATGTGCGATCTTATGGTGCTTTTATATATCATATTGATCCACGGGACTCCACTTAGGAACCTAGTACTTAGTGAATAAAAGTATAGTATTTAAGTATGTGTCACTTTACATACCCCGCTGAGAGTTTTGTGTTTCTCGCAGTTTAAGATGTAAAGATTTTTGAGTTCGTCCTGATTCGAAGAACCGGCTGCGGAGCTTTCGACATCGGTGCCCACGATTTCGCTCACAGTTTGTATTTTTTTTATATTGTGGTACTCCTCCATCGTCAGATTGCATATGATGCCGGACCTCCCCGAGGAAGCGGCCAGAAGTAAAAAAATTACGATATTTCTTAGTATGGGTGGTGTGTACATCTTTGAGTTAATCATCCCGTTGACGAGATTCCTCATTCCGGCGTGGAAAAAATTATGTCTGATCACCTTATCGATATCTTCGCAGAAAATCATTTTTGTCACATCCTTCTTTTCTTTTCTCTGTTGGAACGCCGCTTTAAAGTTAGCTAACTGGTGTTTGAAATGAGGAATTTCGGCGGCTATGAAGCTCTTTAGGTATTTTTTCACGCCCGAT
>JABUQX010134941.1:0-25756 GCA_015478945.1 Trachelipus rathkii | reverse complement strand
GCTCGAGATCCAGCTTTGCTCAAATACCTCGAATTTGCGACATGAAGTTGAGGAGCAGCCCAAGTATTCCTGCAAGCTATTACCTCAGCGTGAAGGAAACATTCCTGCTAACTTCCACCAAACCTGATTCGGATCATATTTGAATCTAATCGTTTCTTTTGGTGTGATAGTCTTCAATCATGCCACTACATATTTCGGTAATGCACAGCTGTGTTCTCTTCATCGCATGACTGGACTGAGAAACTTCTCCAGTGCAATCACTCGTTATAATGACTTCCTACTAGCATTCACGAACGGTCGTTGCGGGCTCTGTAGATTTCGTCTTTTTTTCCTTTTAAACTGGGCGTGGCGAATTAAATAGACTGTTAGGATTAAAGTTCTTCATCAACTGCAACACACAAAGTACAAGCATTTAACTGATTCTAATATACGTACAAAACAACACCTTGCTACTGTTCAAACGCTTTTTGCTGGGTTTGGTATGGCGGACATCGTCCATGAAGGATTCTTAATTTCATGCAGACAACATTGCCGCTTTTTCTAGCTCTTAGTTTAATTACACCTTCATCTTTTTAACACCCGTCATACTTTTCATTTGCAACGACTTGCAGCGCCTGTTTTCAAAATCAACCGTTGAGATTTAATGGTCATATATACCACTCGAGTAGCAGAAGCTGTTAGACGGCTCTGATTTTTTTCGGGTAGTTTCATTCAAATGGTTTCAATACGTTTCATGCAGTATGATATCGATGTCATTTATCACATTAATAAGAAATGTTAACTTTGGATAATAAAACTGGCGTACGAAGCAAGAGGTTCGTTTCTTTGAGCAATACTCTTTCCATCATACGACATGTACTATTCCACGAAGCTGAATGTCTTTAATAACCATTAAGATAAGTAAATATCAAGCCATTTTTGAATTGCCTTCAAAACTCATTTCATTTTCATTTTGTTTTTCAGATTCATCTTAAGCTATTTTTATTATAAAATTCTTTCTCAAATCTCGATAATAAACTTCGCGCAACATCCGCAGGGCAATGCGCGGATGGGATGCGGATCTTTAATAATGTGCAGATGCTCCGCGGATGCGGAAGCGGATGTTACCTGGCCATCACAATATATATATATACTATAATAGATATAATATATATACTATACTATTATATATATATATATACTATATATCATATATAATATTATATCTATAGATTATATTATATAATATATACTATATTATTATATATATATTACTTACTAAATATATATATATATATAATATATAATAATATATAATATATATAATAATATAATCAATATATATATATAATATATATATAATTGACTATAATACTATATATATATATATTATAATATATAGTATATATCATCAGGCAGTAAAAAAAAATTAAAAGTGGAAAAACGTAATTTTATCTATATATCTCATAAATATTTTGAAAAGATATATAGTGTCATACTTATGGTTGGTTTGTATTTTAATTTGTAAAATCAATAGGAAGGATTCGAATCCGGATTCGGATTCGATCGGATTCGGATTCAAGCTTTTTACTGGATTCGGATTCGGATTCAGATTCGAATCATTCACACACACGGATTCGGATTCGATTCGAATCCGAGGTGCTGGATTCGGATTCGGATTTTGGATTCGAACTTTCCACACACACGCATTCGGATTCGGATTCGAATCCCAAAAGTTGCCGGATTCGCCCATCATGATATATATATATATAATATATATAATATTTATTTATTTTATTATTTGACACACCTTTTTCCCGCTTGAGCGGGGTAAGTGGTACGTACAGCCTCTCTCACTCACACTTCCCCTCATCTCGCCCTCACCCACCTCCCCCACCCCCTCTCCCGCCAACACCCTACCCTCTTCCTCCCTCATCCCTTCCCTCCTCCAGCATCTCCTTTATTCCATCCCCATCCACCTCCTTCTGTTGCGTCTCCCCTCTCCTCTCTCCTATCCCCTCGCCTCCCAAAACTCTCCCAACCACTCTCTGTCCTCCATTCCATCTAGATGCACCATACCATCTTAACACCCTCTCCGCTCTTTCCCACCCAAAACCATTCCTCCAATCACATCTCTCCCTCAACACCCTATTCCTAATCCTCCTCCCTTCTACGTAACCCCATCATAACCGCTCCATCAACCCCTTCCATCCTCAAATACTCCAAACTTAACTTTCCAATCCGAATATATATATGTATATATATATATATATATATAATATATATATATATAACTATATATATATATAAGATATATATAAATACTAAAAATATATATAATATACTATATATATATTATACTATATATATATATATATATATCCATTTCTAATATTAAGTAAATGAAAAACAATTACATTTAAATAGTGAAAACTAATGAAGAGGAAAAGTTGAATTTTTTCCCCTTTCTATTTTTTTTATCCTTCTTTTTCTTTTTTTTATGAAGAATTATCACAGAATGCGCTTCAGTAATTTTCGCTTATTTCAGCTGAGAAAAAAGTTCTATAATTCGAGTAATACCTATACTATATATTATATAATCACTATATAGTATATATAATATATATCAGTACTAATGCATTATACTTATATATATATACAGTTATATATATTGCTTATATATATATATATAATTATATAATATATATATACATATATCATATATATATATAATATATATATAAATATTACTATATATATATATATATAATATATTATATAATATATATTATATATATATAATATACACTAACATATATATAATATATATATATATACTATATATATATATTATATATATACTATATATTTATATATATATCTAATAACTATACAATATATAGGATACTATACTATATATACAAATTATACTATATACTGCGTCATACACTACTGTGATTTGAAACTGCTATAATACCTATATATATATATATATATAATATATATATATATAATCAGGGAAAATTAAAGGCCGACATGTTACGATACGATGATACACGGAGTTCTGACATATAGAATCAAGGGAAAGTCGTTCACACTTTACCAATAGTGTACTTATTAACATGCTTTAAGATTAAGCTATAGCGATTAAGGCTTGATGTTGAGAGCTTTCAGAGAAATGACTATTATTATTAAAGAAACGTATTCTGAAAGATTTTCTTTAAAGCTCGAAAGCTTTACTAGCAAAGCTCTAGTCTAGGATCAGATTTACCCAAGATAATTTCAATCCCCTAGATCCATATGAAAGAAGTCGGGTTAACCCGGCGTTACACAGGAATTGCTCATTTAAGTTTTTTTGTTCTTGTTCTGTTGGCTTTAAGATACCTCAGGGTAAGCGTTCAATTGTTTCGTTAAATTAATTCATATTATCAGGGTAATAAAAAATTTGGTTCAACACAAGAAAAGAGACAAAAAACGTCTTCTTTTATGCTACCGAATTAACCTTCATATATATATTATTAATTATATATATATATATATAATATATATATAATATATATATTATAATATTATATATATATATATTATATATATATCTTCTTATATACTATATAATATATAACATTATTATATATATATTATATTTTATAATATATATATATATATTATATACTATATTATGATATTATATAAAATAACATATATAAAATAAAATATATATATATACAATGCGATAAAATAACAATATATATATATATATATATATATATATTATATATATATATATATATATATATATATAGAGACGAGAGAGGAGGAGAGAGAGAGATTAACGCAAAATGGTGTAACCATTTTTATACTTATCTACAACAAAAAAATGATCTTTATCTTTTTTTTAAAGTTTAGTATATTAAAGTCCATTCAGTGTCAAGTGTTCATTTATTTACTACATCTATTGACTATTTTCAATACTGATCTGGACCATCAGAACAGATTATAAGAATTTGAATTATTCCTAATAATATAATACTATAATATAATATACTAATATATATATATAGTACTTAATATATATATATATATATATAATATACTATATATAGTATATATATATACTATATATATATATATATATAACCTCAGAACAGAATAGTTTTTAAATTTTTTCTATTAAATATATATATATATATAATATTACTATATATATTATATATATATATAAAATATTATAAAATATATATATATAGCTTATATATATATATATATATAATATATATAATATATAATATATATATATATATATATGTATATATAGTATATTATAATATATATTATATTATATTTATTATTATAATATATATATATATAATATATATTATATATATATATATATAATATAATATATATTAATAATACTATATACTATATATTATTATAATATATTACTATATATATACTAATATATATAATATTATTAATTTATATATATATTACTAATGTATGTTGTATGTATGTATGTATGTATGATGTTTTATTAATATTATATATATATCAATATAAATTACTATATACATATATATATATTATATATATATATATAGTATATATATATATATATTATATAGATGTTAAATATTGCATAATAATCGCAATTATTAAGATGTTGAGAAAAGAACATATCAATAGTAAGGTAAGAATCTAAACTGCCTTACTCCCGGATCTGAACCACCGCCTGTTGCCGATGAGGGACAATAATACCCGGTTGCGTTACGAACTGAGCTACTCCTCCAAGCCAAAAAACTGGATTCAAAGAAACCAGTTTTTATTAAAAAAGGGGGCGCAAAAACCGACCTCCCTTCGAAGGCGACATCACCAGGTGTCCAAGCCTGTCCATCCCTCGTCTTTATATGTAGATTTGAAATATTGACATTAATAATCGCAATTATATAGATGTTAAAGAAAGAACATATAATAGGACGGTAAAGAATTAACTGCCTTTTCCGGCGATTGAACCACCGCCATGTTGCGACTGAGGACAATATACCCGGTGCGTTACGATCTGTGGCGGTCTCCAAGCCAAAACTTGGATTCAAGAACAGTTATAAAGCAACCGAGCTCCCGCAAGGCGACATCACCAGGTGCCCAGCCTTAGCCTGTCCTATCCCTCGTTCTATATTGTAGAAGTTAAATATGCATAATAATCGCAATTTATATAAGATGTTAAAGAAAGAAATATAATAGAAAACTTAACATTCCTTCTATGATATATATACTATATACTATTTATATATTATATAATATATATATACTATATATATATTATATATATTATATATAATAAATATAAAATAATATATATTATATAATATATATATAATTATATAATATATATATATATATATATATACATATATATATTATATAATATATATATATATATATATATATATAACATATAATTGTATTTAGAAAAGAAGAAAGGAAACCGTGTCTTCACCTGTTGATAGTAGCCTATAGATATATTATATATATATATATATTATATTTAATATATATAATATTACTAATATAATACTATATACCAATATACTATATAATATATATATAATACTCCTCTGATCCCAAGGCCAGCCTATGAATATCCCATGAACGACTTAGTAATGTAGCTCCTCAGTGACGTATACGAGTGGGTAAGCACGTACCTAGGCTTACATATCCATACCCAGTTTAACCAATTTTATAAGTCAGTCTTGCACATACATTGTTCATGTGATGCGGTGTGTGTTCTAACCTCGTTAACGTTCTGTACTATATCTTTTTTGTGTATGGGCGTGTTTCCTATCCTCGTTACGTTTTGGTACGACCACACAAAAGAAAAACTGCTCAATTAGACAATTTAGGGTCCTCAAAACTGGTGTCAAAATTGAGCATGCCTAAAGTCTTTCAAAGATGAACAAGTTTACAAATGTCAAAGAAAAAATATGTTCTCATTGAGTACTTTTTCTGTGAGTAGTTAATTGTCAATCTGATGAAAACAAATTACTCTATTGAATAGTAGTTTGTATGCTCAATTTTGACCCCGTTCTGTGGACCCTTAAACTGTTCACTTATATATATTTACTCATAATAAACGAAAAAAATTTATATATAAATCATATATATATATATTATATATATCTATATATTATATAATATATACTATATATATTTATATATATATATATATTACTATATAATATATACTAATATAATAATATATTATAATAGTATATATATACATATATATATAAAACTGCCTTGGTATTTTGATTTAGTCCACCAAATTGGTAGAAAGATACGAAGCAGAATTCATTTTTAATTCACAGAAGGCAAAAATAGCAAATCGTCAGTTGGAGGTAAGTGAAAATAATATTGATAAGATATAATATAAAATTTTTAACTTATTCTTTTCCTATAATTAATAAAAAAAAAACATTATGGAAAATATTAAAAGAAAAATAAAAATAAAAAATATTTATGCGGTAACTTATTTCTAAAACACCGCAGACCTTCTTCCACGCGATACGGAAGTAGTTTCTCCAATTTCAGTTATCTAAATTAATACTTAAATTCAAAAGTTTCGTTAAACAGTTAAATCATTTAAAACATTATCCAATTACAATTTACACAAGGTTTTTTTAAGGGGGCGAAATTTAACTATCAAAGGTTTTTCAAACTAAATTAAATTTTTGCGAATAATAATTCATGATAGGCCAGAGTGATCTGAAATATATTTGATATAAAAAATTCGTAATATATATATATATATATAATATATATATATATATATAATTATATATATATATACTATATATATATATATATATATCATATATATATATATATACTATATAATATATATATATAATATATATACTATATATATATATAATACTAATATATATATATATATATATAATATATATATATACATATATATATATATTATATATATACTAAATACTAATATATTATATATATAAATATTATATATATATATTATATAATATATATATATAAATATAATAGATATATATATATATATTATATATATAATATATATTATACATAATATATAACTATATATATTAAATATATATATATATACTATACTAATATATATATACTATATACTATATATATCATATATATATATATATATATATATATATATATATATATAATAATAATATATTATATATATATCTACATACTATATATATATATTAATACTATATATACATATATATAATATATATATAATATATATACATATATACTAATATATTATATATATATGATATATATATATTTTATATATATAATAATACATATATATATATATATACTATATATATATATATATAATCAATATCATAATAATATATCATATATATATATTATATATATAATATATATATATATAATACTATATATATATATATATAATATAATATGGGGACAGTTTCATACTTCTCATTTTGACAACTTTAAAGTTTTCGCTGACCGAAATATACTCAATTATCTCTTCAGCGAAAACTGGGAACCTATAAACTGTTCAATTTGAGAAATTTGACTAGTTTTTTTTTGTGTGAACTTTCAAAGAGGGCCAGAAAATGTTAAAGACGGCCCTCGTTTAGGAAGACCAATCTCGTCAACAAGCGATGAAAATGTGGAAATTATTAGAGCTGTGATGGAGGAAGACCGCCGGTTCAGTGTCAGACTTGATTGCAGAAGAAACGTGGTTTGGATAAAAATTTCAGGTCGTAGAATTTTAACCGAACCATTTGCAATTGCAAAAATTTGTCCAAAACTTGTTGTCGAAATTGTCTGTGGAGCAGAAAGCGAAAACTGTTAAAATTTGTCAAGATTTACTGAAAGACTCGAAATAAGACACATTTTTTTGAATTAAAGTATAACAGGCGGATGAATCATGGGTTTTGTACGATCCTGAAACCAAACACCAAAGGGCGGAATGGCACACAAAACAATTCTCCTCGTCCGAGGAAAGCACGTATGAGCAAATCCAAGGTGAAAACATTGATTATTGTTTTTTGTTCGACAGCCGTGGTATTTTGCACAAGAAATTTGTTACCTTCAGGACAGGACAGTTAATCACGTCTTTTACAAAAGATGTCTTGGAACGACTTCGAAAACGAGTTCAGGGAATCAGAACAGATATTGCAGAAGATTGGGTGCTGCACTACAATAACGCGCCTTCTCACACTGCTCTCTCAATTATAGAATTCTGGCGAAGAAAAACTTCAAGTACTTCACATCCTCCATACAGCCCAGATCTAGTTCCGTGAGATTTTACCTCGTCCCTAAGTTGAAAATGAAATTGGAAGGGTCATCATTTCAGGAGGATGGGAAAACATAAAAAATACTGTTACACGTGAACTAAACACACTTCAGGAAAATGACTTCCCGGTTGGAAAAACGTTGGGAAAAGTTTTTAACCTCCCAAGGGTCATACTTCGAAGGAGATAACGCAATTTCAGGTAAGTCCAATACAAACAATTAAATACAGCGTCAGTACACTTTTTTTGGGACATCATATATAAGTATAAGTATATAATAAGTATAATATAATATATTATACTATAGTATATATAATATATATATATATATTATATATATATATCCTAATATATATATACTAATACTATATACTAAAGTTTGTTAAAACAACAGTAAGAGCGTGTCTTTTTCTTTCTATACAAAATTATTACGCAAAAAATGGTAAAAGTAATTAATCATAAAATTCTGAGAATTCTTGTATTATCAACGGTAAGCTATGGCCAGATAAAATATTGAAACTTCCATGTAACGTTAAGTATATATATATTATATATATATACTGATATAACTATAATATTATATATATATACGTATATAAATAATACATATATATATAATATATAATATTAATTATATATATATATATATATATATTTAATATATATATATTATTAATATATATATATATATAATATACTATAATATATATATAATATATATATATATATATATAGTATATA
The DNA here is from genome assembly GCA_015478945.1 of Trachelipus rathkii. Taxonomy (NCBI): domain Eukaryota; kingdom Metazoa; phylum Arthropoda; class Malacostraca; order Isopoda; family Trachelipodidae; genus Trachelipus; species Trachelipus rathkii. The sequence goes on along the minus strand of JABUQX010134941.1, from coordinate 16,697 downwards.
TAATATATATTATAGATATATATATATATATATATATACTTATATATATATATATATATATTATATATATAAATAAATATTATATATAATATATAAATTATATATACTATTATTAATATATATATATATACTATATATATTATATATATTATAATATATTATATCATAGATATATATATATAATATATAATAATAGACATTCAGTACGATCTTTCTCCTGCAACATTTTTGTTGAAAAAAGACAGAAAATTTCTCAATGGAGAGGAAAACAAATTACATTTACTGGGAAAGAAAATAGTGTAAAATTTATAATATATTAAGTAAGGTTAGTTAGGTTAAGTAATAAATAAGTAAGTAAGTAACGAATAATTTTTTGTAAGTTAGGTTATTTAAGTTGCGTTTGGTATATATATATACTTACTTACTTACAAGTAAGTCAATAAGTAAGGTTCATTAATTGCGTAGGTATATAGATTTAACTATACTTGGCCACCTAATACTTATACTTATAGGCTAAAAAAAGAAAAAAAAAACTTGGCAACTTTAATTTTCATGCTTATTGGTTATCAACAAAAAACGCTTGTCCCTAAGTGGGGAAAAACAAAATTTTTACTAAATTATAAGAAAGGCAAGATAACTCGTACTGGAATAGCCATATATATACTTATATTATATATATATATAATATATATATATTATATATATATATATATATTATATAATATATATAATATATATTATATATATATATAATATATAATATATATATATATAATATATAATATAAAATATATAATATATATATATACTATACTATATATATATAATATATTATATCAATATATACTATATATATATACTATAATATATATATTTTATAAATAATATACTATATATAGATATATATATTATATATATATATTAATATATCCACCGCTCGACAGCGGAAGATTTAACTTTTCATCAAATATATTTTCATACAGTGTTAAAGATACCATCCTGAATAACCATTTTTTATAATATATAGGTTATTCGGATTTATTGAAATAAAATAATGTAGTTTATCTATTATTGAAATACAATTTTTACAAAAAGCAGAAAAAAGAATTTAATTTAAATTGTTTTTTAAGGTTAGTCTATATTAATGTGATCGTTTTTTTATGCAATAAATTTCAAATATAATATATGTTATTTTTATATTATAATACCAATATTATCCCAAATATTTCATTAGTAGATAAAACCTGTTTTCTAATAATAAAAAAATTTTATACTTTCTATAATAAGTTACGTACTCTTTATCTTTATAATATTTTCACTAATTATACAATAATTTTAAGAATCTCCTATAATAGTTACTGAATTTTTCCTAAAATCGATCTTTTAGATTATATATTTATATATTAAATACTAAAATAAATATATTAAATTAAAAATAAGTAATATTAAGAATTGAAAAAAATAATAAAAATAATAATAATAAAATAATAATAGATAATAATAATATTCTAATATATATAATAATAACTGGATCTCCTAAGTCAGTAAATTACAAAAGACTAAAAATATAAGTAATAAAATAGAATGATAAAATTAATAATATAAATTAATGATATCTATCTGAAAAATAATGCGTAGAATAATAATATAATAATAATAATAATAATAATAAAATAATAATTAGAATAAATAATAATAATATATAATTTGAACTAATTAATTTATATTAAAAATGAAATTAATTCATAATAATAATAATTAATATTAACATATTTATATTTTTATTATAGATTTTTTAATTATTCTGGGTACAGTACCAAAATATCATCTAAATAAATTTGTGCTCTTTTTTTTTATTCTTTCTATCAATTACTTCTTTTAATGATCTATTGGAATTAAAATATAGTATGTTGTTACATGCATTAGATTTAATGAATAATTATAGTTTGTGTATCAACTATGGATCTTTTTAATGGTTAATAAAATCTATAGTTTTTATGATAATAATCTCTTTATGTCGCTAAGATCCAGACTTAACAAAGGTCAATTTACAAGAGTCTATAATTGCTACTCATCTAATTTCCACAACGCTCAAAATAAAAAAATATAAACAAAATTTAGAAAAACATACACGACAACACATCACATATTATAATATAGGCTTCGCACCAGGATTCCATCTACCGCATCAAATTTTTACAATACATATATAGGAATATATTTATTTATAATATATATATATATATATATAGTAGTACTTAATAATAACTATAATAATATATGTATATTTAATTTAACATATTATTAGGATGATTTTCTTAGAGCATTTGAAAATATATATAAAGTAATGTGTTTCATTGAAATTAAATTTCAAAAGATTCTTTAAGCTGATATTTTAATTTATTAGTTTTCTTATAGTAGCTTAATATAATATGCCTGGTGCATTGAATTAGAAAAAGCACAAATTTGAGCAGGTATTTAAATTTATTTAGATTTGGTTAGAATTGCTTGTTGTTAGATTGTAGTTATTTTTGTTGTTGTGTTAGCTTGTTTTGTTAGCTCTAAATGTATTTGTTCTTGTTGTTGTTGTGATTTTTGATGTGGTTGTTTTGTTAGTATATATCTCTGTTGTTAGATATATAATTAAAATTTGTATAGCTTTTTAATTAGATTTAGTCTGCTTTTTCGTTAAAGTTTTCTACTATGTGTATTCGATATGATTTTAGATATCTACTTTATAAATGTACGATTTTATCGCTTAGTATATTTTCAAGCATGTTGTAATATTAATTTTGGTTAATCTTGTATAGAATTGGGTGTATGTTGTGTTGCTTTGTGGTGGTGGTAAAAATTTAGTTTTCTATGCTATTAAAAAGTATGATGAATTGTTGGTGTTATTTCCATTATTGGATAGGATTTTGCAAGTGTGTCATATATATATAATGTTAGAGTATAGAAGAAATTATTAATTGTTTTATGTGTGGTGGTTCTATAGATTTGATCTGTTTTTGATGAGTAAGATTGTGTTGTCGTTGTTAAGTATGTTTGTTTATTGAATAGTAGCCAATCTAAACTAATATTCTTTAATTAGTTGTGCGTCTTGATGAATACGCTTTAACCTACATTAAAAATAACTATGTTACTTTTCATGCACAAAGTCGCCTTGTATCTTAAATAGATGTATCACTTATTACAAATTTGCTAGTAACTCCTTATAATAGATTATTGAGCTGAATTTATTTCCTAAATTCAACCATTTGAAAATTATTTTGAGTTAATCTTTAAATTGTGAAGTAATTTATTATAACGTATATGTTATCAGGGCATTTAGATAAAAAGTAATTAGTGTATTATATCATGAAATTGCATATTTCAAATTAAGCAGAAAAGATGATTTACTATATATATATTAATTGTTATTTTATATACGTGTCTTAAACTGTGGACTAATTATTTTATAATAGAAAATTAATTATCAATATATACTTTGTTTTTATATTATTATAATACCAATTAAATATTTTACTAATTTATATTGTTTGGTATGTGTAATTTATGCCCCGCTGTACTAGAGAAACAGGTTTAAAGTAAAAATTTTAATTTAACCTTTAGAATTCTAACATTACAAATTTAGAAACTTCTTACTAAAAGTATAACGATTATTTCACTAAATTATACCAACATTTGAATATGTCGTTATATATGTTAAGATCTATAATAAATAAGAGTTTTTTATCGTAATGTTGTTAAAAATGACATAATGGCACGTAATGACTGAGTTCAAAAGAAATAGCAATTTTTTATAGAAAAGCAAGAAATAAAAATACTTATCCAGTATCCTATTAATTTGTTTTAGGCTCTTTAAATTGATCCGTTTATTTAATACAAATTTCAACCTTCCAAGAACAAGTTTTGTGATATACTGTCAGTTCATTCCTGTTTTTAACCTATTATCCAAATAGCTTCTCTTCAGAATATAGTATGTAATAAACCTAGTTCGTTAATAAAACCTTAAAAAGATTTAACTTACATCATTATAACATATTAAGCTTATCTTAGAAATAATATTTTTCACACTGTGCACAACCTATTAACCGAACATACTCTAGAAGGAAGGAGCATATACAAGATTTTTCCTATAGATTCTAAATTATCAACAGTTTCTGCAATTTCCCCCTTAACAGCCACCCACCTGACCAAAATGGCTATTGGATGAATCACGGTAGGTATCTTTTCATGGAGTCAGCTTTAGAAAAAAAAAGTAATGTTGTTTCTTCAATTGAAATGCAATGTTTCTAATATCAGCAGAAAATAGATGTTAAATTTTATTTTAATTATCTTTAGGTCGTTCTGACCATAAATAGGAGTATTTGCGTTTGGGGGTAAATGAAATTTCAAATTATTGTGATACTTTATATACCAAATTATTTCCATTAGTTGTGCGTAAGGCAGACATGCTTAATATAATAAACTTAATTTAACTTCCCTAAAATTTATACTCTGTTTATTCATAGAAGAGTTCTTTCACCCTCTACATATTGATAGAACTCTTAAAAGTTATACTGTGAATATGTCTACCTAATTTCAAAACATTGTGAAGCATTTATCTCTCTCATCTTACTAATATTTGTCATTTTATACATATACTAATAAACAAGAGTCAATTATTTTCCATTTTCAGCCCAATTAATAGAGTAAAAAAAATAAATCAGTGATTTTCTAATATTGACAAATATAATCAAAATTTATCAAAAAAGCAAGATAAAAGGGCGAATTATATTAATATAAGGTCTTAGGATGTCTTATAATACAATAGACTCTGTTTAATTAAATTATGTCAAAGTGATTATGTAGTATATCGACATAACCAAATTATTATGCTATTAAGTCTGTGCTAAAAGCCTAGTATTTTAAGTAAAAAATCAGAATTATACTTTTAAAATTAAGCGTGCTTATTTTACTATAGGATATGTTGCACATTACACAACTTTAAGATACTCATTAAAGTTCTGATAATAATTTCCATCAAAATTGTCACAAGTATTGAAAATTTAATTAATTAATTGTCAAAAAGAAAATCTTAAAAATTGAGTTATTTTATAAACAGAGAAGCATATTATTAATTTATCAAGATCCAATTTCTGAAAAAAAAGAATGATGTTTGTCATTGGAAAAATGACAGACATATGTCAAATAAAGTAACAGAAAAGAGCAAATTTTATTAATTTGGTGTGTGTAGGATATGTCGCATTATACACGAAATTGAACGTTTTAAATGAATTATTGTCAAATAATTTGTTTTTATATAGTGCGCGAGAATATGTCCATTAGTTGTAGTAATGAGAGGCTGTTTATGGGACAATAATAATACCAAATAATGATATTCTATACTTCATAAAAATAACGCTTTGAGCTTAATTTTCACATTATACCAAATTTTTTAGAACCTCTCTTATAAAGTATCATAGTTTATCCTTAGATTTGCACATTTATATATTATACCTTATTATGTTGTATAATCTTAAAATTGAGTTTTACAGAGAGTTATAATATACAAGAACAAAATATATAATAATACCATAATAATCTGAGTGTGTTCTATTGATATGTGCAATACATTCTTCAAAATTCAAGCAGATACAAAGAGAATGAGAATTAATTGTATTTATTGGGTGTCTATAAATATACTTAACAGAATTTATTTATTAATGAAATTTCAAAATTATTGTTTTACAATAATTAACATAATTACGTTCATTCGTTGATGAAAAACCAATAGTTTTATCATTTCAAAAAATTATTAAAAACTTTCACTATAGAATTACGCATATGCTTAAATTTTCACATTACCTATTTAGAACTTTAGAACTCTTAAAGTACCATTTTTCCTAAATTATCAAGCAATTTGAGTATACTAATAGTTATAAAATCTTTAAATTGAGTTCCCCCTAATTTATACCCTGTTAATCTCATAGACATTTATAGAGACAATAATATATGTAGTTTTCTTAATAAATATTCGTCAAATTTGGCAAAAAAAGCGAAAAAGAAGAAAGAAGTTTTCTTATAACCATTAGTCATTCAGGTGTACTACTAACAATTTGAACGTTTCTCTCTTAAGATGAATAATTTATTTCGTTAAATAATTAGTCTGTAATATATCTAATATATATCCATAATATAATATTCAAATTACGATTGTGAAACCTGTTATATTATAGAAAAATGTAAAACATACATAAAAAAATTAACAGGACTGGTATTTACTTAAAATTGAATTAACAACACAAATATTGAGACAAATGTCAAATAAATATCATATACAAGTTACGATTTGGTTTAGCGGGCATAATATTCAATTTTTATCACTTATTGTAATATTTAATTCTTCCCCAATTAGCTTAAGTTGTACAAGCCGGCTCCTATTTTTTCAGCTTTCTGCATACATATCAGACATTTCTCTCTTTCCTCATTTCATATCACCTGCCCAACATTCTCTCAACATACACCAGCTACAATCTCGAAATTTATTAATAATTGTTTTAGGTCGTCTATATAATAACTGACGTTTTTATATATGAGAATTCAATATTATAGTTGTATTGATATATACCAAATATATTAATATATATATATATTATTATCTATTTTATTATTAAAAATACCGTTATATATTTAATATAAAAATATTTAATCATGCTTAAAATTACTACTTTTGCTTAAATTTTCATCAATTACCACAATATATTTAGAATATAGAACATCTTTAAAAGTCGATTTTTATATTCCTAATTTCAATCATTGCTTAATTAATTTTATAGGTAATTTCTTTAAAAATTGAGTTACTTTACCTCGTATTTTCAGCATTTTGAATATAAAGTTTTCATCGTAATTCACCTTCCAAAAGTTAGAGAAAGCTTTTTTTTTCATAATGTGCATTAAGGTGTCTAATATTGAATCTTACTTTTTATATGAAATTACTGAATATTATTTAATAATATATATACAAATATTATTCTATTACATACATTGTTAAAAATCATGTTTTAGTAATAAAAAATTTAATTTATCATTAAATTAAAAGATTATAAATGTATATTACTTTACATAATTTAGTAATAATACTCGTTAAAAGTTAACGATTTTTCCTAATTTTCAACATTTGTATAAATATATAATTATATATAGGTCAATTCTTTATAACATAAGTGAAGTATTTAGACGGTATTTTCTAGCATTTAGAAAAAAATTAATATGTGTTCATATTGAAATGTAAATTCAAAAAAGCGAAAAAGATATTTATTAATAGTTTAAGGTGTCTTAAATATGACGTTTATATTTAAATCAAATTTCAAAGCTTTGTATTTTATATATATTACCACAAAATATATTATCTAATATTAGTTGTGAAAAACCTATGTTATTAATATAAAAATTTTTTAATCTTCTAAAAGATTTACGCTTTTTCTCAAATTTTCAAATCATATAATTACGGGCAAATTTTATGATTACTCATTATAAGAAGTACGGTTTTTTCTAAATTTCTAAACATTTGAAATATCTATAATCCTGGTCCAGTAAATTACCTGTAATTAGAAGTACCAACCGTCTATTTACAAGCATATGAGGAAAAATAAATAAGCTGTTATCGATTGAAATTGGAATTTGTTAAAAGCTGTAGAATAGAGATTTATTAATTGTTTTAGAGTGTCTTATATTGACGTTTTTTAATGGAAATTTCATATATAATATTGTTTTATATATTTAAAATTAATACACAATAATAATTTTCATTCACAAAAGTAATAAACATGTTTTATAATAAAAATAATTTATAAACTTTACTTTATAATAATATTATCACGCTTTGCATATAATTTCTACAATTACATTAAATTTAGAACTCTTAAAAGTACGATCTTTTCCTAAATTTCAACATTTGAAATTATTATTTTATATTTTTTTTATCTTGAAATACAGTTATTTAAGCTGATATTTTCAGCATTTTGGAAAAAAAGAATGTATGATTTATATATAGTATGTATTTCATTAGATAAATGCAATTTCAAAAGACAGAAAAGAGAGAAATTTTATTATAATATGTTTATATGTACTGATGGTTGTTTAAAACTGTACATTTTTTGAAGGATTAAATTTATCAATATTTGTTTTTATATATATATAATACCAAATATTCATTAGTTGTAGAAAACCTGCTATTAATAAAAAATTTTTAACTTCTAATTATATTACGCTTTTTCTTAAATTATTATTTACTTAATTACAAATTTATGAACATTCTTAAAAGTATAACATTTTCCTAAATTATTAACATTTTGAAATTATTTTGTTATAATTACTTTAATAATTTAGTAGCTTATGTTTTCAAATCTAGAAATCATTGGTTACTATTTCTAAGCATGCCTTAAACGAAAATAATCTTGTTTTATTTCTACTTCGTATATCATTCAAAACGTTCTAATAAAGCACGAAGACAGAAGCAATAATGATATAATTGTTTTAGCGCTCTACTACTCCCTTCAATTTAGACGTTTAGTAACATCTGAATACTAATTTCTCCATTTCTACATACCTGTTCGTTCTGTTCTGTTATGGTCTATATTATCACATGCTGATTCTTCTTTGTTTTATGCGATACTTCTTTTTTTTTTTTTATTATCTCCAATATGATTCACAGATATAATGTTTGTGAATAGACATAATAATCTCAAAGTAAAAATATACCATAACTAATACTCCTAAAATTACGAGCTATATCGTGCTTTGTGAAACATATATCACGGATTGACATCATTGAATTTAACCTAATGTATCGATAGTGTAAGCGCATTTTCTTCGCTCTTATTAATTGAATTTGAATATGGGATTTCTATATTCATTTATTGAGTGAATTATTTCTCAATAATAATTGATATATTAACCTGTTATTTTCATCATTTTGATTAAGAAGAGAGAGAGGTAGTGGATTCATACGAAAATGCCCTTCATATAAGTCTAGCTATGTATATTTATATTATTAATAGTCTTTGTAGAGTTGTCTTAATATTAGCAGCGGATTGTTTCGTAATTTGAGATTTACATAAGTATTGATCTCTTACTTTAATAACCAGAGACTTATGCACTCTATCTCTCGTGTATCATATGAGAGCGCGTAGATAATGAATAAAAAATTGGTTTATACTTATTCTTAATGATATATCACGTCATCTGTCTTAAAATTTATCTATCGACTATTATCGATAATATCACAATATAGAAAACTCTTAAATAGTAATAACAGATATGGATTTCACTAAAACCTTTTCTCCTCCAATATATAATATGGAATGACGGTAAAATCTTTAGATTACCTGCGTGTTCTTTAACGAGTTGATCAGGACACTGGAAAAGAGACAATAATAATACGGTTAATGTATTCAATCGAAAATGCAATTTCATAATAAATTGCAGGGATATAAGAGGAGATATCCCATAAATACTCTACAGAAAATAAGAATAAATATAGAATAATATAAGACGTTAATGTGTAAATAGTGCAAGAGATGTTTACCTTGAAAATTATTGTTCTTGTGATTAGCATACAACAGAAAAAAATAATAATGTGCTTATGAAAATATGAAGTGAGATTGAAAGAAGCCCTGAGTTCAAGACCAATACTTAAGATCTTCAATTTAGAAAATTGACAGCTTTTGCCTTAAATTTTCACATTACGAAAATACTTTAGAACATACACTACCAGATCACATGTCACTTAACTGATATATACGTTCCTACCCATAGAAACACTGAAACTTCATACCAACTTCATTGAAACTTTATTTTATTGGTAATTTCTTAAAAATTGAGTTTTATAACGGATATTTTCAGCATTTTGAAAAATAAATAATGTTTGTTACCTCTTTGAAATGCAATTTTCAAAAGCAGAAAAGAGATTTATTAAATTGTTTATAGGATGTTCATTAAATTGACGATTAAAATGAAATTTCATAAGTATGTTTTTATATTATTACCAAATATGTATTTCATTTATATTTAGTAGTGAGACTGTTTAAATAATAAAATATTTTTAATCTTAACCATTAAAAATATTTGACTGCTTTTTCTTATAATTTTCACATTATATAACAAATTTAGAAACTCTTAAAAGTACGATATTTTTCCTTAATTTCAACACATTTATTGGTAAAATTATTATTGTTATAATATATTTATAAATATAACATTTTAATTACAGTATTATTAGCATTTGAAAAAATAAATGTGTTTCATTGATAATTATGAGCAATTTCATAAAAAGCAGATAAAGAGAAATTTATTAATGGTATTTTATGAGTTAGTTACTTACTATAATAGGACGTATTTCATATAATGAAATTTCAATATTTGTTATTATTTATATACAATAATATATTTTCATTAGATATGTGAAATCATGAATCTTCACCTTACAAAATAATTAATATAACTTACTTAAAATTAATTACGCTATTTGCTATTAAAATTTTCACATTAACATAAATTTATTAGAACTCATTTAATAAAGTACGATTGTTACTCTATAAATTTATTCAACGAATATCAGAAAATTTAAAATTATAGGACCCTGTTTTACATTCATTAAAATTGATGATTTTTTAAGAAGATAAATATTATTCAATGATGCCACTGCTCAAAAGGAGAGTTTTATCAAAAATTTAAAAAAAATAGTACAGTAAAGCGTAATATGTTTAAGGCCAGCTTAAGCTAAGTATATAATTTGTAAGAGTTAAGCTAATGTATTGTGGACTTTCTTTTGATGCTTTAGAGGTGTTGTGGACGATTTAACAGCTCGACAAGTCATTTGGAGCAACACATCCAGAAAAATATCTTATAACTCTTAATTTCCCTGCTTTTTTTTTCTTTCCCTATCAATCCGAAGTTCCAGTCTAATTTGAGCAAAGGTTTAGGATCCACATTTTCAAATAACACTCCTACGGTGTCAAAGATGTAGGTCTACTCTGGCCAAGGTCCAAATGACATCAAACCTCCTCCAATGCCTTTGGCGTGCATACATAGTTTAACATATCCAGGGTCGCTTCAAGTCATACAGAAAGACAACAAACCAAAAGGTGTTTTTCTCCATTATTCACGGACGATGCAAGATCTCGAAACACCCGACACCAAACAAAATTTTACTAAAGAGTGGATGTTTGGGGAAACTGCTAAGAGGTCGCTGGGAGCCTAGGTGCCCCCAACAATGTGTTTTACAGATTGAAAGATAAAATGAAGATCCATGCTGCACAAACGAGAAAAGCTATCACAGATCGATGCTTTTTAATTTACTTTACTTTAGGTTTGGACTTTGGATATACAATTTCTATACAGATCCAAAAGGCAAAAAGGTTTGTCCTCCACACCAAATTTTCAGGCCACAACAGAACAATTTTAATATGTATCAGAGATGTAACTTCGAATCACCGAAAACACTGCCTAGACATCCTAGAGATAAGTCAGCTCACTGAACTCCCAGTCGATATAACTATACAAAGTGTGACCTTGTGGAATACTTTGGGCTCTCAAATTAAGCCTAGAGGTAATCCAGTTGTTCTTCTGGCTCTACATTTTGCCATGCTTTTAAAGATATTATATTTGAGAAGATGAATAATGGCCCACATAATATTGGTAACCCTGTAAGATAAAGAAGCCAAGTAGTATCCATTACAACAATAAAGATGAGTTCGGGTTCCACCACCACTTATCTATGCCCTAAGAATGTTCATGCATGCCTCGGATTTGTCGTGTATGTTTGTGCACCCCATCCCCAGTTCTGGGGAACAAAGGGCAGCTAATGAGCTTATACCTTAATAATCCAGCTCTACTATATACTATATATACTATATACTATGCATACTATATATACTATACATATAATACTATATAATACTATATAATATTATATACTATATTATACTATACTATATCATTATATATATAATAAATCAAATATATATATACTATATATATATATACTATATATATACTATATATATATATACATGGTATTTCAGCTTTGTTTACATTTCAAAATATATATATTTGTTAGCTCTGAACACCATACATATATTACATCAAAAGAACCCACTTCTTTATAAAATAAAATTTAAATAAAAAACTTAAAAAAAAAAAAAAAAAACAAGATTTTCTTGTACAAATGTAGAGTACAAAGAGATCGCCTGCTAGAAGCATTAATATCTAAAGGGCGACAGAAAGACATAGAACAGAGTCACAAGTAAATTTGGCTTCTGAAAATGTTGCCGATTTACCTACAAAAACATTCTGAATATTTCCCCACCTTTCAATTCCGGGTCGAAGTTGAGCTTCCATGGATTCCGGAATGCTAAAAGAAAATAATTCTACATAGGAAGAATTATGATTAAAGAAGGCTCCAAATTTGAACACTTTTAATGGGACACAAGATAAGGAATTACCACCAGACTCTCCTTGCCACCAATATATCTGAGGGTACCCTAACATGCATCCAAATACAGTACTTAAATTTGTCCCTTCTGAAAAATTAATTGTTATTGCTTTATCAAGGTCTTCACAATTTCTTTCCAGTCTTGAAGGGCCATCACTAACAGTATTATTTGCTATCGGCGGAAAAGCCTCTTCCGTATCGGCTGAAACTTTAATCTCAGATTTGGTAGATGTATCGCTCTCTTCTTTAATGCAGCTTGATACACCAAGCTGAGAAAGCAGCGAAACCAGGTGATCACGGAAGTGGAAATGAATGTCTTTATTTGGAACTTTTGGCTCTGAACCAGAGATATCGATTAGCCAAGTATCTTCTGTAGTCAATATACGAGTTAAAGATTGGATGACCGCGGAAATATTTACTATAAAAACATCTAGGCCAATTTCAACCACTCGAAGTTTTTCTTCTAAAAGACCTTTTTGATAAGCTGTACTAAGAAAAGAAAGAAGAGCAGATGTATCTGGGACACACACATCCCACAAAAAAGATGGTTTAATGCCATGGTCAACAGCTATTAAGATAGGCCAAAGTTCATCACAGTATTCTAAGCCTTTTCTCCCAAAACATTCTCTAAAAATTACTTTCCAAGATTCAGCTGCCAAAAAAAGAAAAAAAAAAAAACAATGACAGCAACTCTACTATACTGAGAAATAGTACCTAGATTGAATACAAGCTAGCAAGTAATCTAGATCTGGGCTTGAAGAATATATATCTTGAGCAACTTCAAAATCTTCAGGACGTCTTCAATCTTATGATTCTATGAGCTTGTTACTTCAGTTTTCTATAAAAATGAAATATTAAAGGGTTATTAACGTTACTGTCCTGTTAAAAAAAAAAAAACATTATTTAATTAATTAACTTGGAAGCCTATTATATATATACTATATATATATTATATAGTATAATACTATAATATATATATATATACTATTATACCTAATAATATATATATATATATATACTATATATATATATAATATACTATATATATAATTAACTAAAATACATCAATTACATAATAACTGAAGAATAAACACGGTTAGAATACGGGTTTGTGATTCTGATGCAAAGTAATAATATTATTAATAATAATAATAATGAATAATAATAATAATAATAATAATAATCATACACAATAATGAAATAAATAATAATAATAATATTGAAATAACTAATAATAACTATACATATCAATAATTAATAATATAATAAATAATATAATAATTACATAATAATAATTTTTTTTTAATTATAATAACTGCTACGACATTTACAGGGAGAACACGCTACATCGCTCCAACACTTCGTATATTTCATTGTATCGCTTGCCAACGCTTATCATTTTTACATTGACAATAGGAAGTATGATTGTGAGCCGAAAACGAATCTTTCCCACTCTCCACGCTTCCTTTTATACAATAGAAATTCAAAATAACTATTATACAACTGATACGAGTATGTTTATTCGATTACTTATTATTCGATGATACCTTCGTACGTTTTTCCTGCCAATACAAACACAGTTTTTAAAATTTGCATCAATTACTTTATCAGTTAATTGAAAACATCGGGTTTTTAATAAGTATTTTAATTTCAGAATATAACGCCTTAATTAAAGAAGGAGGAGCGGTCGCTCCCTCGCTCCTATACACGAAGCTCGCCCCTGATATATATATATATCATTATATCTATATATATATATATAATATATATATATATCATATATTATATATATATTATATATTATATATACTATATATTATACTATATATATACTATATATATATATAAATATAGCATATATAGGCCTACGTTTCCATTTTCAATATTTAAACTTTCCTCTCTCCTACTGCAAGACAAGGCAATACATTTCGGGAACAGCGTAAAAACGTTAGCCCTGTGGGGAGGACGTAATAATATGGGAGTAATAAAATTAACAGATAATACGTTCGTGTGCCGTTAAAAATGCTACAATCTAGGCTCTCGAAAATACAATTCTCTAAAATCATTATCATTATATAATCCCTCCTGGTGCGGTCATCTAAATTTGTTATACGGTGGTCTCTGTGAACGGGTAATAGACAAAACCTCTCTCGTGCATATGAAATTATATATTAATTACCAGTCTGAAAATTGAATTAATTACTGTGGATTTTATTGTTGTTATAAATTAAATGACAATTTACAAATATACATAGTTACATACACAAGTTCATATATACACTACGACACATGTCTACAATGCCCATGGGTTTGAGAGTGTATATTTCTTATATATGATATTTTTTACAGGTAATCACCACTTACAAGGGCAGAGCCCTTTTCAAGGAAGGGGCATTGAAAAAGTAATTAGAAAACCCACCCAATCACATACCTTATTCAGGTTTCTAAGGTAAACGGAGACGAAGGTCTTAAAGAGAGGGAGATTAAATTCAGCAGGAAACATATGAAATTAGAGAGTTTCACAGAAGTTAGGTGACGGGAAAGGAGGAGGTATCACAACGAACAAGCCTGGGGTTCCAAATATTCATACAGAATTTATGAGAAAACAGGGCACCACTTTGTGCTACGAGGGCGACGCAATGGTGGTGGAATGTGAGAGGACAACTCCCTTTGAGCATCTGCCGTTGTAATACCCATAGTAAAGAGGGAATGCATCAACGTCACATCGCAGAGATAGAGGGTCAAGGGAGTTTGAAATTAGAGTACAGTTTATTAGCCTTTTAGCCTTAGACTCAACCCTATAAAAAAGAATGGTGGAACCAAAATCTCCAAAATGTGAGAACAGTACTCCACACAAGGGTGGATAAGACCCTTATATAATTGGAGAAACTGTTCGGTAGAAAAAATTCCTGTAACTTGAACAGAATTTCCAGCATTTTAAGGCCATCTTACCTACCCTTTGTGATATGAGGTTTCCAAGATCGTTTATTGTTCATGTTCCGAATAAAAACGTTTGTTTTTCACAAGTGAGACGGGAGAGCCGTAGAAGAAGATAGGAAAGTTGGGAGGTGTCTTTGAGAGGGAGTTTAAAAAAAAAAAAAGAGTTGAATTTCACAAGGTTGAGGAGGCCTCCACCGGGAGATCCCATTTAGATCGGTCAGAATAAATTGGAAAGCTGTTGTACTGAAACAACTCTAGATGTAAAAGAGAGAGCAGATTTGAAATGAGTGGAAGAATAGAGAGCTGAGTCATCGGCATTAGAATAAACAAAGTTGGAAATGCAGCTGAGAAGATCGTTAATGAAAAGTAGGAATAAAGTTTGAGATAAAACAAGACGTTGCGGAAGACCACAATTAATATGGAAGGAAGAAGAGATCGTTCCATCACAAGTGACCATATGGAGCGATCTGAGAGAAAACTAAACATAATTGAGCAAAGAGAAGGAAGAAACCCAAAGAAAGGGAGCTTATAGAGCAGTGATGCATGCAATATCATGTCAAAGGTTTTCGATATGTCACGCAACAACTACACACGACTATCCATAGTCTCTAAGGGCAGAAGGTCATAAATCAGTAAGATAGAAAAGAATGTCACCAGTTGACCTTGAGCATCGGAAACCATACTGGTGATCTGAAAGGAGGGAATGAAACTTCCGATTATCCAGGAAATGAGAAATGAGGAGAGTCTTAAGAAATTTGGGTAGAATACAAGTGAGAGCTGTAGGATGATTGCTAAAAGGATCAGAGCTTCTATCCTTCTTCGGGGTTGGTTGAATATATATGGGTGCCTCCAACATTGATGGAGTGTTAGTGTCTCCAGCTCACTAGCACACTCCTTCAAAACACGGAAACACAGGGAGAAATGCCGTCCGGGCCACTAGACTTCCTGACGTTCATAGATATCAGGATCTCATGCACCCGATCATGTGTAATCACAACAGGTGGGGCAATGGGACACCTGAGAGAAAAAGAGTATGAGGGGATTGCCAGAATCGACCTGGGTGGAATTAGGTGCAAAATGGATGCCGCAGAGATTATCCTTTTTAGAAAGAGTATTATCTACAGATCCGTATGAGTGAATAAGTGAAAGAAAGGCAGATTTACAGAAGTTATTTGAGATATTATGGCAAAGGGTCAGAAATTTTTACCAGAGCACTTTCTTTTGGTTAAAGCATGTTTAGTCTGACTAGTAATGTCCCTGCAATGATTCCGAGCAGAAC
>JABUQX010134940.1:72500-76187 GCA_015478945.1 Trachelipus rathkii | reverse complement strand
CTTCATGGAAGGGTTATATGTAGTTCTTTCTTTTCTAACTTCACTGTTATTAGTGCTATTGTTCTCTGTATAGAACACTCTAGCTGTATTTCTTCTATCTTGTTCTGCTCTATGGTTAGTTTGGAACAAGACTCCTTCTTCTATCTGGCTAAGTTTCTCCAAAATTTCTACGAAACTTAAGTCCGGATTAAAGACTTTTAAAACTTTTTCTCGAAGTCTTCTATGATCTCTGAGCTCTCCCATACTCTCTAAAATCTTAGTCATAATTAAGATATTTATCTGTTGAGAAGTAAAACCAAAGGAAGTCTCGATATCTATGAGTTTTTTCTGATATTCCCAAAGGAGATTCTTCAAGTCCAACATGAATTCAGTAAGAGTTACATGTGGTCTCCTTTGAAATTTCATGAACTGTTTCAAAAGACAGAAGATTGTCTCGGCTTTTTCTGGCTTGAGAAATATTTTCAATTGAATTAGGAAGTCTTCTAGGGTCTTGCACCTAGAAAAACTGCTATCTTTCAAAATATATTGGCGGGCCTCTGATGTGAAATCAGAAGAGATTGTAGTCTTAGCATAGTCTATTTTCTGTCTTTCAGTTATTAGGCCTAACGTGCGTATCTTCTCTTGCAACGTTGAAAGGTAATCTTCAAATTTAATGCCTACCCAAGCTTGTGTCTTGGTATTTCTTCCATACAATTTTAATTCTTTAGGCAATTCTGGAAGTGGAGGGGTATACGCAGCGTTTGGATAATATCCTCCATAAGGGGGTCCATATGGGTATGGATTGTAACCAGGTTGCATTGTAGGAAGGGGTTGTTGCCAGCCTGTATGAGGTGGCTGCATACTTAAAGGATTATTTAAAATATTTTGGGATGGCCCCCACGGATTCTGAGGTTGTCCTCCATATAAAGTATCACTTGCTTGGTTCTGTCCCCAAGTTCCACTAAACTCACTTCTATTGTTAAATATTTCTGTTTGGCCATTCCAGGAAGGATAAGTTTTCTTTTTATTTGAAGGGGGAGTGGCCCCTGATGCATTTAAATGTATATTAAAGGTATTGTCCAAAACATTTGTCTTTTGGAGCACCTTAGGTATTCTTGCTGTATTTTCTGTATTTCCTGGTTGATGCCAGTCCCAAGCTGTTCTCTGATTTGGGTTTAACGACATTGTATCAATGTTAGAAGGAGGTAGATATACTGGAGGAAGTCCCATATCCTTTTGTGTGGGTTCCTTTATCTTGGGCTTTGCTCCTTTATTCTCTTCTGTTTTCTGTCCGTCAGTAGTCTTCACTTCTGTTACATCATGTTCTTCATCTTGATTAACATCTTCTGTATTGTCTTCTTTATTGGTATCATCCATGTCCTCATCCTTGTTCTCTGTTGAATCTTTATTTTCTATGTCTTTATTATCCCCTTCAGCTCCTCCTGAAGCTCCATTAGGGTCAACTGGTCCGGCTATAGCCCTTTGAACCAGGTAGCAGAGAATGAGAAACAATGTAGAAAATACGAAGACTGTAAAGACTATTGGTTCAAACATAGTCATGATTAAACTTTAATTAATTCAAGTTAATCAATTTATAAAGTTTCTGAATTATTAAACAATCCTATTTGATTGTTAATACACTTAAAAAAAACTAAAAACTGTTTCAAATATTTTCCAAAAATTTTCTATGTTCAAAGAAAATATTTAAAGTTCTATTTAAATTTAAAAACTTAAATTTTAATCACTTTCGATTCTAAGTTCAAATTAAAAATAATTTTCTTTTAAAATTATTTAAAAATTTCAAAGTTCAAAAATAAAAATAATTTTCTTTCAAAATTATTTAAAAATTTCAAAGTTCAAAAATAAAAATAATTTTCTTTCAAAATTATTTAAAAATATTAAAGTTCTATTTTCAAAAATAAAAATAATTTTCTTTCAAAATTATTTAAAAAAAAAAAAATATCAAAGTTCTATTTTGATAATTATACTTAATTAATTCTCTGCACTGTAATTAAGAATCAACTATCCCCTTTTTCTAGTCGGGTGTGTTCTTAAAATGTTAAAGGTCAACTTCTTTGTTCTTCTTTGTCAAAGGTTGTAACCTTTATTTGTTCTACTGTTCTTCAAAGTTCTTCAAAATTGTTCTATGTTCTTCTATTAAATGTTCTCTGGGTTGAAATCAATCCATTTATATACCAACAAATTTATTTTTCCAATTCTGTTATAAATTGTGGTTTTTATAATCTCTGTTGCTGTAGAATAATTTTTAAAATATTACAGGTCAGTAAAATAAATTTTCAATTTTTCTGTAGCTAAATATAACAATTCTGTTATTTTTTAGGTCAAAGAAAACAATTTCTAATGTTTTTAGGTCAAAAATAAAATAATTTTCTGTTTTTAGGGTCAATTAGGGCAATTTCTGTGCCGGTGACCTTTGGTGACCTTTCGTGACCTTTGGTGACCTTTGGTGACCTTTTGACCTTTGGTGACCTTTCGTGACCTTTGGTGACCTTTTGACCTTGGTCTTAGTAACTACTTTCTGGGTGGTCTGGGTCTGACCCAAAAGGTTTTACCTCACTTTGGTAATTATTAATTATATTTTTGCTAATTACGGATTTCCGATAATTGAAAAAAACTATTTTAATTCACTCAAAAAAAGAAAAAAAACACTTTTTTATTTTCACTAAAAAAACGGGTTAAAAAAACGAAATCGAAATTTTACCACCTGAAAATATTCGCGGGGCTACGACAAATATAATTAATAAATAATTATAATGAAAAAGTAATTAATAAATTTATTATTAATAAAAGCAAAAACGATATATATATATATGTTTTACCACCTGTAAATATTCGCGGGGTTACGACAAATATAATTAGTACATAATTAATGAAAAAGTAATTAGTAGATTTATAATTAATAAAACAAAACGATATATATATATATATATATAGCATAGAAATATAGTTAGTATATATATATATATATATATATATATATATATATATATATATATATATATATATATATATATATATATATATATATATATATATATATGTTTATGTAAGTGTATATATATATATAGAAAAAAAACAAAAAACGATATATATATATATATATATATATATATATATATATATATATATATGATGTGTGTGTTTGTTTTGTGTGTGTATAATACTGAGCGAGAAAAGGGGGAAAGAAATGAAGGAAGAAATGAGGGGATCAAATGGGAATTCGATTCTCCCATTCAACGACAATCTCCCTTCCCTCCGAAGGCAATACTCCAATTCAGTGCCGCTTCTTTATAACTCCCTTCCCTCAACTCCTTACTCTTGTCTCCCTTACTATTCGATTCATATATTATTGAATGAATATAACAAATTCATGAACACACCTATTTTGACACAACATTTTAGATCTTGTCTTATTGTATTCTGTTGCTGTTTTTGATCTTTAGTAATCTTCTACTAGCTCTAATTACTTTACTAATTATGATAAACGAAAAATTTTTTCACTAAAATGATTTACTAACTCTATACTATCATTTAGTAAAATAAAAAAAAAATTAATTAACCGAGTCGTAATTAATTAATTTAAAGCTGTTAATTGCATATTTTTCTATTGTATTCTCGAAAAAACTTCCCTCAGAGGAACCATACATATAAGAAAAAAATGCAATTACTAATTTTTTGTATTATTTT
>JABUQX010134940.1:35000-62500 GCA_015478945.1 Trachelipus rathkii | reverse complement strand
TATATATATATATATATATATATATATATATATATATATATATATAGTAATAAAATTAATAATTACTTAATTTTGTATTTGCCGGAGCCGGAGCAGCCTCTTTTTTGCGGCTCCGGCTCCAGGTCCCCCTAAAATTTCGCTCCGACTCCGGCTACGGCTCCAGATCCCCTAAAATTTCGCCTCCGGCTCCGGCTCCGGCTCCGGCTCCACCCAAAACCTTGCGGCTCCCGGCTCCGGTCCGCTCCAGCCCTGTTAACAAAAGTAAGTTACTAATATTAGATACAAAACGTAACCTATTCAGACTTTTTCAAGCATATCTCTAACATATCAATGTAATTTTACATTAAGATAGTAATATTTAAAAAAAATGTATCATAACCTAGCTCAACTAGCATACAGGCCAACGAATATATGCTCACATAACAAAGTTTTCACATCACTAAAGCTAACATATCATATCCTGAACTAAGAATATAATGTACAACGACAAACCTTACATACCTTACGTACGAATAAACTGTTAACATTGCCAAAGTTCCATACTTAACAACAGTAAGCAACTAACATAACATACAAAACGTAACCTATTCACACTTTTTCAAGCATATCTCTAACATATCAATGTTAATTTTACATTAACATAGTAATATTTAACAAAGATTTATCGTATCCTAACCTAACTATTGTACTGAACTAAGAATAAATGCTACACACACACACACACACACACACACACACACACACACACACACACACACACGAATAAATTGCTAACATTAGCAAAAGTTCCATACTTAACAACAGTAAGTAACTAATATTACCTACAAAAAACGTAACCTATTTACACTTTTTCTAGCGTATTTCTAACATATTAATGTTAATTTTACATTAACATAGTAATATTTAACAAATATTTATCGTAACGTAACCTAATTATCATACTGTTTAACGAATATATGCTAACGTAACAAAGTTTCCACGTCAATAAAGCTAGCATAACGTAGCCTAAACTAAGAATATAATGTACAACGACAAACCTAACATAACTTACGCACGAATAAACTGCTAACATTAACAAAATTCTATACTTAACAACAGTAAAGTAACTAACATTGCATACAAAACGTAAAAAACCTATTTACACTTTGTTAAACATATCTCTAACATACCAATGTTAATTTTACATTGTTACGTTTTTAATTAACATTCATTATCGTAGTCGAAAGCATTGATCCCGCGCTGGCTGGAACCGCATCGCATCGCACAGCCTCGCACCGCACAGCACAGCACAGCACCATACCTAGTAACGGATGGAGTTTGAGACATAGTATCTTCCTTAAAATTGGCACCCCCATAGGGGGTGACGTAACCTCATCATAGACGAGGTTACGTGGCCATGCACCCCCCGGAGGGGGTGTAGACTCCAAAACCTTGGATATTGACTTAGCAGGATGAAACTTGGTATACACCCTTCATAAGGTAACCTCATCGTAGACGAAGTTACATGGCCCTGCACCCCCGAGGGGGTGCTGGTCCCTCCAAGTAGGAAATGATCGTAGAAGAACGAAACTTGGTATACACCATTCATATAAGGTAACCTCGTTGCATACGAGGTTTCGTAACCGTACACCCTCCTGGAGAGGGGTGCTGGCCTCTCTAAGTAGGAAATGACCGTAGAATAATGAAACTTGGTATACACCCTTCTTATAATATACCCTCGGTACAGCCGAAGTAAAGTGACGCTATGCCCATATGGTGTTGGGGCTGAGTCCCAATCCCTTGAAAATGATCACAGAAGGATGAAACTTGGTATACACCCTTCTTATAAGGTGTCTTCGAAGCAGCCGAGGTAAAGGAAGGATAGGGCTGAGCCCCAAAACCTTGGAAATTGACAAAGAATGATGAAACTTGGTATACACCCTTCTTATAATGTAACCTCGGTACAGAAGTGGTAAAGTGACACTATGCCCATTGAGGGATGGGGCTATGACTCAAAACCTTAAAAATTGACATAGAACGATGAAATTTGGTATACACCTTTCTTAGGATGTAACATCGATACAGAAGAGGTAAAGTGACACTACACCCATTGAGGTATGGGGCTGTGCCCCTAAACCTTGGAAATTGACATAGAAGGATGAAATTTGGTATGCACCTTTCTTACGATGTAATCTCATCGCATCCGAGGTAAAGTGACACTACACCCATTGAGGTATAGGGCTGTGCTTCTAAACCTTGGAAATTGGCATAGAAGGATGAAATTTGGTATACACCTTTTTTGCGATGTAACCTCGTCGCAGCCGAGGTAACGTGACACTACACCCACTGCGGGAAGGGGCTTGATTTGAGGATAAAAGGTGGTCGGCTTCTTTAATGACTTCAGCAAGTTCCAAGTCTTTCAACTTTTGTTTATCCATTTTTTTTATCCAGCCACAAGGTATACCATAAGTCCGTTTCGGTATGAATTTTGTTGATATCAAAATCATGAAACTCTGAAAAGCATTTTACTTTCACACGCAAACTGCCTACGGAAGCACCTAACATAAGAAACGGATACAAATGAAAAAGATGAAACGCTAGCACGTTGTTTTCTGAAAATCTAGTCTCTAAAGAGGATGAAAGTGAGTCAAGATAAGGCACAAGTACAGAACACTTCCAATATTCAGCAGAAGTTTCAGCAGGATGATTTGCTTTATGTTGTTGGGATTGTACTTTTCTAGGTGGGGCAAGTTCTACTAAGAACTCAGCAGCAATAACATTAGCGGATAAGAGCATATCAGCAATTATTTGATCAGCAGTTTTGCAGTGGTCTTTGACAACTTTCAAAATTCTTTGAACATGATCAGAGCACTGCATAAGGTCAATATTTTTTGTTTGAATAATGTTAGCCACTGGTTCAACTAACGCAAAATATTTGGCTATTACGGAAGAGGTAATAAATTGCCGAACAGTATAATAGAAAAGCTGTTTTTCTTGTTGGATTGTTGCCTTCCTTTGACAATTTCTAACCCTTTAACGATTTTTATCATATTTGTATGGAAAATAGCAATACTATAATATTTTTGAGTCCAACGGGTTTCACAAAGTTTAGGCAAGTTGGGAATGTATTTTCTTCTTAGGGTGGAATCTCTGAAAAAGTTTGTCTTTTATTATGGCAATAGTATTTCGAATTTCCGGAATAATGTTTAGGTCATTAATGACCAAATTAAGCCAATGACTTACACAGTGAAAATATAATCTTTTTTTTTTATATTTTTCCCGCAGTTTCTTTTGAACTCCATGTTTTTTCCCTGCCATTGCTGCACAGCCGTCGTACCCCTGACCAACGCATAGACACGGATCCAAACCTTCTTTTCCTAAAAACAAATCAATCGTTTTGGCAGTGTTTTTACCATCCATCCTTTCAAGAACATCAAACCCCAGAAATTCTTCTCGAACAGCCATTTTTTCAAGATCGAAAAACCTTTATCCTATAGATAACACTGTCCAACAGCCAAAATTACGCAAAGATGTGAAAGTCATATTCTGGGTTACTTTTGTGCATAGAATCCGAATTTGTTCGGATGACATCCAGTTTTTGGAAACGTAGTATTGTGGAGCCTAATTTAATTATTAAATTCCTTAAATTATAAAAAACAACATTTTGCATAAAAACTGTATGTGATAGCGTAAAACTAATTTTAAATTCAGATTCTATACACAAAAGAACCCCAGAATATGACATTTTCATAATATAATTATATAATTATAATTACATAATTTCTCATTTTGTAAAAATATTTGAATTCAATTTATTTGTTTATAATGTTTTTTTTTTCAAGTTGGTAACTATTTATCTAAATGCTTTAATATGTCTAGAAGAGCTTGTAAAAACTCTCCCAACCAATTTTGTTATGTTTGTGGAAATTTGACGATTAAGAGAGATCGGCGAAATCTCACTTCTCACGTTAAAAAACTTTATCACCTGTATTTCAAGTGCAAAGTCGGAGATCAAGATAAGGGGTGGGCACCTCACATATGTTGCAAAAACTGTTCAAGTTCGCTGTCAAGATGGCTAAAGGGAACACAGAAGCAGTTGCCATTCGGTGTTCCAATGGTTTGGAGGGAACCTCAAGATCACACAACAGACTGTTACTTCTGCTTGGTTGATATAAAAGGTATTAATTGCATGTAATCATTTATGCTTTGATGCTCATTAATAATAACAGCAATATAAAAAATGTATGATATAACACCTTTTAAAATACACCTTTTATAAGCTGTAATATTAAAGTTATTACTTCGATTTCTTTTCTTCAGGTCACAGCAAGAAGAGTGGGAAGTGTATTGTATACCCTGACTTGAGATCAGCTATGCGTCCAGTGCCCCATTCAAAAGAGATTCCACCTCCTGAACCGCCTAAAGAGATGCATCTATCCTCTGATTCAGAGGACTATCCAGACAACCCTGACTATATGGAATCGGATGAGCCATGTGAAGAGCAAGAAGAATCAAAACCAAGGCTTTTCGGTCAGGCCGATTTAAACGATTTAGTACGTGATCTGTCATTATCAAAGCAACAAAGCGAATTATTTGCTTCTCGGCTTCAAGAAAGATATTTACTAAAAAAGGACGTGAGGATTACAAAATTTAGACTTCGTTCGGATGCTTTACAGCAACATTTTTCAATGGAGAATAGCTTGTGCTTTTGCAACAACATTCAAGGGTTGTTTAACGATCTAGACATTGTCTACCATCCAGAAGAATGGAGATTGTTTATCGACACATCACTATACAGCACTAAGGCTGTTCTATTACATAATGGCAATATCTTCCCATCAGTTCCCATTGCACATTCTGTAATTTTAAAGGAAACCTACGAAAACTTAGCCTACATATTAAACAAAGTTCACTACAATGAGCACGAATGGCTTATATGCGCTGACTTAAAAGTAGTTGCGCTTCTAAATGGACTGCAAACTGGCTATACAAAGTATATGTGCTTCCTTTGCAAATGGGATAGTAGGGCAAAAGCAGAGCACTATATCCGCTCAGATTGGCCTCCACGTGATGTACTAAAACCAGGTTCTCACAACGTTATTCGGGAACCACTTGTCAAAAAGGAAAAAATTCTTCTGCCACCACTACATATTAAGTTAGGTCTTATAAAACAACTTGTTAAAGCTTTAAAACATGATCAGCCTGCATTTCAGTTTCTAAAAGGCAAGTCCTAAATAAAGTGAAGCTAAGGTGAAAGAAGGGATCTTTGTCTGACCGCAAATTCATAAACTCATGGTTGACAACGATTTTGAGAAAACAATGAATGAAATACAGTTGAATGCCTGTTTAAAATGGTCTGCTCGAAAAACACAAGGTCGAAAACTACAGAGCCCTTGTTGACGAATTAATTCAGGCATATCAAAGACTTGGTTTTAATATGTCCCTAAAGGTTCATTTCTTACACTCACATCTTGATTTTTTCCGAGAATGCTGCAGATGTTAGCGACGAACACGGAGAACGGTTCCATCAGGAGATATGTAACATGGAAAATAGATACAAGGGAAAATGGACTCCTGCAATGCTTGCAGATTTCTACTGGAATCTCTAACGTGATGATCCAGATGCTACACATAAAAGGAAAACAAAATAGAATAGGAAATAAGCTTAAATGTCTATTAACATATTTTTGAAATTTATGTGACATCATAACTTTTCAAAATTGACATTTTATGTACATTATATGTATGTAATATACATGTCTTAATATTAAAATTTCAGTTTGCTTTGAAAGTTAAATTCCAATTCGCAAAAATTGGTGCGTCCTAAGAAAAATCTGATTGCATATTTGGATTCAGCGGCTCAAAATGCATAATGATTATATATGTTTTTGTTTGCTTAATGATTTTTTTTTTGTTGGACAGTGATAATTGTTTATTGCCTGACAAATCCGCAGTTTCATCTGTCAATATGGAGTAGACACCAAATTTTTTTGCATCCGTGACAATCATGTTTTCATATGATAATTCCACACAAATTGATAAGTTCATTTTGAATCATCCGAGACGTCCAGACGGCATTCTTATGTCCTTGAATATTCTCTTTCAATTCCACATCACCACTTTCTATTCAAAGTTTAAACAGGTCTTCAAAAATTCCCTCATACAGGTCTATACCTCTTAAAGGTAGGTCATGGGTTTCGCAGAAAATTATGGTCTTCAAAATCGCAGTAATATTTCTTTTAATTTCTGCAATTGATTTTTGATGTGCTGTTTGCAGCTGAATATCAACGGGTACGCCTTCCGTGATTGATTTAGCAGCTTCCAAATGTAATCGCCATACTGAGAGTTCTAGCGGAGAATACTGCCAGTAAAAGCTAGCTGTATAAAACCACACAGCTAGTTGACTTCAAATTAATATGAAAGCGAAAACCCATTAAAACTCTTTAGAAAAAATGTAAGTTTATAATAAGTTAGTAATTAGTAATTACTACTTCATTATCTATCGATTGATGTATCTTTTTCAGTTTTTCTACTAACAAACCCTTTAAAACGTCGTCTGGCAAATATATAAGGTTCATCTTTTTATTTCGCCAAGATTTAGGGGCAAGTGCCCCCCGGCCCCCTGTATACGCCCATATATATATATATATATATATATATATATATATATATATATATATATATATATATATATATATATATATATATATATATATATATATATATATATATATATCTATATATATATATATATATATATATATATATATATATATATCCCACTACGTCGAAAATTAACTCTCTAATTAAAAATAATGAAGACATTTTAATTAGATTTCGAAATATACTTTAATTTTAATTTGCCGTTTGGCCCCTAATATTTCAAAGCCACGTGTTTATTAGTGAACCGTCTGGCGACAAAATTCAACAATCTTTTTTTTTTTTTTTTCCTTATCTTCAAACATTTTCGGATTCCTAATATCGAACATCCTTGCAAACATATATTTTTTTAAAATACTCTAGTTAGAATTTAATAACTGATTTTCCGTAATAAGAAATATATTTTCATTTTTTTTAATGGAAGCCAAAGCCACGCTGGCCTAATGCCGAAACGGAGTTCGACATTTTTTTTCCTTATAATTGTTTTTTTTTCTTTTTTCTTATCTTCGATATATTAACTGAATCATTATCTAATACGTTACTAGCATTAATTTTAAAATGACAAACCTTTCCATTCAATTGATTATTCTTAAATGTTCAACTAAGTTTTAAATAATTTGAAAAAAAAAAATAATAATAATTTGGATTTTTTTCGAAAGTGGCTGAAAAGCCATCTATTTTTTTTTTTTTTTTTAGAATAAAATAAACTTTATTACAAACTTAAATAAGGCTGGTTAAAAACTAAGCACAAATAAATGCTAAAATTAAATAATAATTAAAATTTTCTAACTAAAGTATTCGATTCATCATAATTATGAACAATTTTTTTCTTGTTCGATTCCTTCCATCCTCCATTCGGAGTCAATTTTTTTATTCGTCAGATTTAGAGTATTTTTGGACTTTAATTAAATAATCTAGTTTGAATTATAACAAAAAATGAAACTGATAGAATTATCTATTTCAAATTACTATCTTCAAACGTTTAACTAATATTTTTTTTTTCTTGACGTCGATGACAATCGCGAGACAAATTTCGAACATTTCCCTTCCAAAAGGTCCAGCCGCATCTATCGTTTATTACCATAAGACATGACAAAGCCAATATCATCCTGAAATCTTTCGTTCACGTCCCGAAAATACCTCCAAAGGAACATTTTAAATCATTCTAGAATGCTATAGAAAATTGAGTGATTATTCCTTGACTTCCAGAGGACCTTTTTCTTCCTCAGTTCTCTCTGTACTTCCTTGGTGGATAGTTGAAAGGAAAATTTTCTTTTGTGTCTGTTTATTTTTTTCTGGAGTGTTGGTTAATAAATTAAGAAAAAAATAATATCTTTTCGTAAATTGCATATAAACATTTTTGGTACCTTCTATTTTTTTCTTCTGCCAATTAAGACATTTTGGTGAGTTATATATTTTTTTAGATATGATTATGCAAGTGGGTGCTTGTGCATGATGTGGTGTTATTTATACCGGTTGATGAGCGAGACCAAATACACGCTATTCTACTGCGAGCCTAAATAATAATAATAATAATAATAATAATAATAATAATAATAATAATAATAATAATAATAATAATAATAATAATAATAATAATAATAATAATAATAATAATAATAATAATAATAATAATAATAATAATATTAATAATAATAACAATGATAATAATAATGATAATAATATTAATAATAATAATAATGGAAATAAATAACACTAATATAATTTATTTACCCGTTTTTCCATCTTATAGCAATTTTTTTAAGCATGGAAAAATATAGTACCCAATAGAAATATATATATATATATATATATATATATATATATATATATATATATATATATATATATATATATATATATATATATATATTATATATAAAAAAAAATATATATATATATATATATATATATATATATATATATATATATATATATATATATATATATATATATATATATATATATATATATATAAGATAGTATAAAAGAGGCTACCCGCACACTCTGTCCCTCTCTTCTGGTCGCAAATATGTTGGTAGACGCTTCTGCCCCCGTTCTTATATACTTACTCTGTAAAGGTTGGTTTACGGGAATGAAGTTGGAAAGATGTTTTGGTCGGTGAAGATGTGATATATATTTTTTTAATTTTGCTACCAGGTGCTCCGTCGCTTTGGTCTCTAAGTAGTTTACCAACTACTTAGAAGAGTTTTTAAAAAGAATGGAGTTAAAAATGACTTGAGATCAATTCGAGAGAGATCATAATTGAAAATCTACTTATAATAAAAATTTCTTAAACAAATATGGAAATAGTGTGTTCATTACACAAACACGAAACTAACGAAAATTGTAAATCATGTAATTTTTTAAAAAATTATATTGAAATAAATAATAATAATTCTAAGTATTATTATGAAGCTTCTCATTCGCAATATGCGCGAAATAATAATAATAAACCATTAAAATATTCACCAAGAATATATTTAGAGAAAGTTATTGATAAATATTATAAAAACAATAAAGATATAAAAAATAATTATGATAAAATATTAAATCTCAATGATGAATTAGAACAGACCTATCAGCAGGTAAAGTGTTCAGAAAGAAAAAATTCATTTAATGTTCATTTTAAAATTTATAAATTACTACAGTTATGCGGTGTCAAATGTAATATATCTGATTTTCATAAAGTTTCTAATAAAAGAGAAATTACATTAAATGAATACAATGGAATGTGGAAGAAAATATGTGAGATTAACAAATGGGATTTAATCAAGTAAAAAGGATATGAGCATTATATTTAAAAATTTTAAATATAATTTTTTCCTTTTATTTTTGATTCAGTAAATATTTTACTAAGGATATGTAACCGATCAAGGTTTTTAAATGATTTTCAAATTCTTCAATATTTTCTCTATTGAAGAATTTTACATCTAAGAGTTCTTTAATTCTATCAGTATCTGCGTTAATAAAACAAAGGTTTTGTTGTTCCCCATTTCTACATCTTTGAAGTTCTTTAATTCTATCAGCATCTACATTTATTTTATGTTTATTACTTCTTATATGAATTTTAAAATTTTTAATATTTATATGACAAACTTTACAGTAATTCATATTTTTTATTTTTCCATCATCTGAATCATCATCTGAATCATCATCATCTGAATCATCATCATCTGAATCGTCATCATTTTCAAAATTTAGTCCATTTATCAATTTATCAGCTAGCTTTTTTATTATTCCTTTTTGAATATCTATATAGTCATTAATTTTTCTAAAAAGATCTTTTAATTCTTCGATATCATTACTTGTAAAGGTTTCTAGTTCTAAGAGTTCTTTTATTCTTTCGGTATATACTTCATTAATTTTTGAGATATAATTTTGAAAAGTGTTCATTTATTATAGAGAAAAAAAGTTTATGAAAAATTAATTTGATGATAATCACCACCAATATATTGCATTTGACAATTACCTTCATTGAAAAATTTAATTTCCTCATCATTCAATAGATTCACATATCTTCTTGGAAGAAATACATTAGTTACTTCATCCTCTCCTACACGTAGAATTGCAAACATTGCGAGACCATATTTTGTATTAATTTTTCTAAGTTCAATAATATTATAGATCACATCTTTATTTAAATCAGATAGTTTTGTAGTCTGCACGTAACCAGTTGAATAGTTCAAAATTTTTAATAGCTCTGATTTGTTAACACTCATTTATTATAGAGAAAAAAAAGTTTATATTGTTATGATAAATTATCTCCATAGTTTCTTTTTATTTCAGGATCAGTATTATCAGAACTATATACTACAGTTCCAAAGTCATCGCCTATAATAATATTTTTCATCTCTTTATTTTTTTCTTCAATGTCGTTATTAATTTTTGCTGAAGTAGCAAGTTCATAAATATTTGTATCATTTTTATTCTCAATCTCATTAAACTCAACCGTCTCAAGAGGTTCATCACCTAACATAATATTTTTATTAATAAAGCTATACCCTACAAAAACTTGAACAACATGCATTTTTACATTATTAGTATCAACGTTTGATTGAATCTGAATAACATCTCCTTCATTCAGACGAAGATCCTTAACTCTGATTTTGGTAAAGAATTCATCTTGATATTTGTCTAAAGCTAAGGGATATTCATTTCCGTTAATTAACAATTTCACTGATATATGTTGATTTATATCTTGCGAGGTCAATATAACTGTATCAATGAATCCTTCATAAGGCATAACATAACCAGTTTTCTCAGAAGCACCTCCTTTCATGCCGAATACGAATGGGAACTTCCCCAATTCTAATTTTGAATTTGTTTGAAAAATTATTGTTTCGTAAGCACATGTTTCTTTTTTAAAATTATTTATATTTTCACTAAGAGTTGAAATCTGTTTATTAATCGTTTTTAAGACGTTTTCAAAACCATCTTTTAACAGAACGTTATTATGCATATCAAAGAGTTGAGATTTTATTTCTTCAACAAAATTTTTAATATGATCACCTTCAGATTGTAATTCAGTTATTGATTTATTCATATTTCCCGTCTGTTTTAACATTTTATCAACCTTACTTCTTGTTTCTTTTACTAAATTATCTGTATAAATTTTTGTAGTAACATCGTTTTCTTCTCGAGGATTAGCCGCATTTGCCAGCCTTTTATTTTCGATATCAAAATTACCTTCCTCATCTAAATATTTAAATCCAATTACTGACAGTCCTGGAGGTCCTGGAGGTCCTGGAGGTCCTCGCGGTCCCGGTAGTCCACTTCTTGTTAGAGGTCCTTCACCAAAGTTATTAACACTCATTTATTGTAGAGAAAAAAAGTTCTTGTAGAATTGAGTGAAAATTTAATTTCAATACAGCTATTCCGAAAAGAACAAACAAACACAAATGACCGCAAATAACTTCATTCAATTTTTGTATTTGGTACGTTGAATAGACAATATCGCATTGTATATAATTTTCAAATTCAGTCGGAGGTTCAACACCGAATGAATCGAAGTAATAGCATAAGTTATTACAATTCTTAAACCAACATGTCCAATGAGTTCCTGAACCTTTAATTGAATCCAAATTTAAGATTCCAGATTCCTTTTTATTAGATTTTTTTGGAAGAGCATCTCTCATATAAATTCCTCTAAAGTTTGGAATTTTAAGCTCATTAACATATTTCATAAGATCATATTGACTCAACGCTTTCATCGGAATATTCAACTTTTGTATGGTTTTAAAAATAAACCCTCGCCAGTTTTTCGACGAGGGTATGGTTTTAAAAAAATACCTTTTCCATTTGTTTTCTTTTTTTTCCATTTGAAGGTTATGCCTTCTAGTTTCTTCTAATTGCTTTTGAGCCGTTTTTTTATCATTTACAGTTTTAGCAATAGCACTAGCTCCACCAGCAAGAGAACCGATTGCACTTGCAGCCCCTAATAACATTGGAAGCGTTATTATAAATCCTCCATGTTTTGCCAAGGCTGTTACTTGTGATATGCTTAATTTTAAATTAAATGGTATACCTTTTAAAAATTTAGCTTTTTGAGTTAGAGTTAGGAGAAGAGATATGTTTCCTTTATCCTTTGGATTGATTCTAAATGATATAGAAGATTTTTTATTTACTGCATTGTTTAACTTCTTTACCTGATTTGGTGTAAGATATACTTTCATATCGTCGTCATTTGTTTAAGAAGAAAAAAAGTTATTATATATAAAATTTTATATATAATTTTTTCCTTTTTTTTATTTTTAATAATTTATAATTTAGTGACCAGCCTTAAGGCAGGGGTGAAAAATATTATTTTATAGGACTCCGTAGCGGGTCCCACCCTCGTTATATTATTTTATTTAATTTTATATTTTTTATAATTTTTATATTTTAATTAGAAGTAAATTGAGTTTTTACTCTTCCAATTCTGAGCATGTACCTCTAAGCATACTACTTTTATTTGTCATAACCTTTTGAACATTTTCAGTATTTGTTATTTTTCTACAATGAATACAGTAATACCTCATTTATTTAAGAGAAAAAAATTAAAAAGCGATATTCATTTTATTTCCATCAGATTGTAGTTTCACAAGTCGATCTGATAATACTAATGCATAAGCCTTTGTAGGTTTTAATATATTTTTCTTAAAAGTTGCTCTTATTTTAATATCTGTAACTGAATTTTTTTATTTTTTCAGATTGTCTACTTACATCAAATACCAGCAATGGATACAAATTTTGATATTCTATTAAACTAATAGAACAATTTTCTTTATTAAGTATATGATTAGAATAATCTGATAGCATTTTATAAGTGGTTGTATAATAATTCTCATTAAAATCAAGTCGAAGATCCATTTCTGGATATCTTTCGCTATTTAACTGAACAAAAGCGTTAGTTATATTACAATGATTAAATATACCTCTATTCATAATTTGATTATCACCATTTGTTTCTTGAAAAGCTAAAATTATAAATCGAGGTTTCTCAGATCCGGCTGTAACATTTAATCTCCAATCGAATTGTTGTTGTCCTTGATTTACTTCTATAGATTCACACTGTCTATTCAAAAAATTAATATTTAATGTAACTTTATTTTGAATATCTTTATACAGTTTTATTGAATATTCATCTGTAAGTGTTACGTGTGGGATTCTCCATACTATTCTCGATAAAATAATTTTACCATCAGGAACTTTATAAGTACCATCATCGTTTTTATCTGACGATTTTAATATAACATCATTATCATCTTTTCTTCTTAATGTAAGCTGATGTTTTATGCCATAAATTACTTTATCATAATTTTCGCAAAATCCAAATATATGACTTAATGGAATAGCTACACTAAAATTTCCAGATGAGTTCTTAAATAAGTATTTGTGTCTCTCCATATATCCAGAATTATTAATTTTTGGACATACTTTATCACATTTATCAGGTGACCACATAAAATTCATACCTTCTAAATAATTGAGAGGATATGTTAAAAAGTCCTTTCATAGTTGATGCTTGTCCAGGATTTGGATATTCTTCCATACTTTTATTTCCAAGTTGATATTCAACTCTTGAAAATAAGTACATGATTCCGTTATTTATTAAATTTATATATAATTCTTTTCCTGATCCAGTTCCAGTTCCAGGTTGATCTTTTTCAAATGTTGATCCATCTTCTTTTTTTAAAGATCCCTCGATATAAATATAACTTCTAGAAGGTAGTAAAAATTCATCCTGATTTTGAACTGATATTCTTATATCACTAGGTGTATTTAAATCAACTCCTGTATAAGGTTCATATTCTTGATATTCAAATCTTTTAATTGAATCATCTATTTCTGATGATTCCTTCCAATTTAAATTATACTCCATTTATTATAGAGAAAAAAAGTTTATGTTGATTTTAAATGTAATCGAATAGTTATTTCTTCTCCTCGAAGATTTAACGGTTTATGATATTGATCAGTAAGCCAAATATGAATTAAATTAACAGTTGGAATTGTTATCGGTAGATATACTACTGTATTAGGTCTCTCATTTATTTTATAACCGGGAGGAACATCGGGAAAGAAACTATACAAAATTGGTTTTTGATGTCCATTAAGATAAGAACCTTCTATAATATCACAATTAACTAAGATAGAATTTACTGGTGAAATATTAACAATGTTTTCACTTTCATGTTTTCCAATGCCTTCAATAGCATCCCTACTAAATCCTAAAAGATTTTTAAATGACTTTTCATTGAAATATATAATAAAATTAGCCTTCCTAACATGAATAATACATTTCATAGTTATGTGGTTTGCTTCAATACTGAATGCTTCTGAATGCTTATTTTTAACAAGATGTTCTTGAATGTAATTATTAATCGCTTTGATTTCATAAGCTCCTGTTGGAAATAATATTTCAAAAATTTTACCGTTATATTCATATGCAAATTTATTATTTGATTCATCAATATTTGGTACTGAATTATACGTATTTATATTTAATAACGCTATTTCATGTGTTTTACCCTTTTCTAATTTTAAAGAAGGGTAAAAATTATATTTGAAATCAGATGTATTACTAGATAACACAATGCTCATTTATTATAGAGAAAAAGTTATTTAAAGATTTTATTATATCTGTATCTAATATACCTAATCTTAACAGTTCATCATTAATAGCTTGTAACTCATTAAATACATTAGTATTACCTGATTGAATTTCTGAAAATAATATTCTATGTTTATTAACAAGCTCATTAGGATCTGAAGGTAAAAATTTAAATCCCGTACCTGAGATATCTCCTACACTAGTTCTTCGAGGAGTATCTCCAACACTGCTTCTTCTTGGTGTTCTTACTTTCTGACGTAATTCTGATTTTAATTCATCAAGCAATTTATATTCATCATATATTGGTTTAATAAACATCTTATATTTATCACCCTTATTCGATTTAGCAGTACTTCCATCGTATCTAAAAAACGCTTTAGTTTGAATCATTATTTTCTTATAATTATTATAGTCATTTACGGAAACTTCTCCAGGATTTTTCAAGGTTAGAAGTTTCCATAGACCTTCAGTACCGATGTATTGGGTTTTATCAATAATTAAATTATTACCATCAATTTTAACTGTTGCGTTACCTAATTTAAAATCATCACCTCCTTCAGTCATTTTAATACCGAATGCGTTGTCATATTTATTAGGATAATAAATTACTTGCATATATTTTCTTGCTATTTTTCCTAACTTTGTTAAATTATATCTAGGAGAGCTAGGCGATGCTGGTACATCTTCGATAGCTAAAGGAACTTGACGTGAAGTAAGAGCTGGTAGTGTTGGTTGAGTTTGAAGTATTTCTTTTTGATGCGTAGTTATATCCTTAATCGGTTCAATTAATGGTTGTAGTAGTTTAATATTTTCTTGATAGATATCTTGTTCACCTAATTTTTCGTTTAAAAATCTTTTCTGAAGTTTCTTTCTAATATTTACTAAATCAGATTTTTCTTTAATATTAACATATGCCATTTATTATAGAGAAAAAAACATCAAACATCAAACAGTTAAACATCAAACATCAAACAGTTAAACATCTAACCGTTTCATGTTCTATATTTCCGTTAAGTCTTTTTCATTTATCCAAGATGTTGTATTGTATCCTTTCCATTTAACTAATATTTTCTCTTTATTTCTTTTTAATATTTTTTCAACCTCGTATAATTCACTTTCATATTTCACCATTTCTTGTTCATAAAAACTTCCAATAATCTCTTCATCACTCATGTCTCTTATTTTATAAGTTATAGGATTTGTTTTCAATACTTCAGATATAATAAATATTTCTTCTGTAAAGTTTGGAAGATAACCTTTTCTAAAATCTTTATATTTTCTGCTGATTCTTACTCTATCACCAAGGTTAAATTTTGGTTTCCTAAGTTTAGACTTAGTAGGAGGAAATAAATTTTCATACACAACTTTACTATTCTTCTCAAGAGATCCTTGTTCAGGAGTCATTTTAATACTTCTATGAGAACTTGTATTATAATTTTTTACTAAATTAGGGAGAATATCAATCCATTTCTTTGTTTTGTTTTCTGTAAAATATTTCCACATTTTAGATTTTAAAGTTCTGTTAAATCTTTCTACTACTTGAGCTTTCGTTTCATTCTCTGTAGTGAACCAATGTATTCTATGTTTTCTAAATAGCTCTTGAGTTGGTTTATTTATGAATTCGAGTCCTTTATCCGTATGTATTTTTCTAGGAATTCTTTCCTTAAATATATTTTGAAATGCCTCTGCGATATCATTTCCAGTTTTCTTTTTAATAGGAGTAGCCCAAGCGTATTTACTGAATATATCTATAACTGTTAATATGTAATTTATATTTTTATTCTGAGATTTATATTTTTGCATGTCTACTAAATCAGCTTGCCATTGATCATCAACACTGGAGACCATCACTCTTCTCGTTGAAAATTTATATCTTATCGGTTTATGCAATGTGTAAACGTTTTGACGACTTAACCATTCTTTAACTATCTTAGAAGATAACCCGCTTTTTCGTACTAAATCATTGATTCCTGAGTATCCAGTTTTAGGATTATAATATAATTCTCTCAATTTTTCAGAGCCCGATTTCGCGAGCTCTTTACCCCGTTTTTTGATGGTAAACCCATTCCGAATCTTGATTTCATTCCCATAACTCCTGTGACTAATCTCGCGTCTTTTCTAACGTACTCTGGTTCATTAGGATCTAACGCAATTTCACTCGCTTGTTTTGCTAATAGATCATCTGCCGCATTTCTCTCTTTCGTATTTTTATGTTTTAAATAATTTATATCATGTTGTTTACAGGCCTTATCTAAACTGTTAACACCATTATATCCTTCTTTTAATCTTTTGTGTACTTTCGTACCTGGACCGCAATATGAATATTTTCCTGTATTTTCCGATGGAGCATTATTAGGTAAATTTAAATGCATTTCTGGTAAAGGGAGTTTCTTCAACGCCGAATTTAACAATCCTGAACCAGTTTTCGTCTTTAAAAATAATTTCAATTCATTAATATATTTTTTATTTTCAAGGGTTAAGGTTATTGAATTTTTCTCAATGAAATTTTCTTTATGTACTTTTCGAGTTGTATTGTAAATATACATTTATTTAAGAGGAAAAAACTTTTTAGGTACATATATAGACTTAAAATTAGCTTGATATCTTCCTTCTCCTGGTGGTAATTTTTTATTTATAACAATGTAACCAAATGGTTCTTTCCAAGCAGTTTCGCAATAATTACGAAATTCTTCCCACGTCATATCTTTTGAAATGAAATCATTAAAAATATTAACTAAATCTTTTATAGGCAATGAGAACAATATAAATACATTAGCATTGGATCGTATTGTTTGACGAGGAAGTTTAAAATAGTTTTGACTAATATAAATAGAGCTTGTATTATTATGTCTTCCTCTCGTATAATAATCTTCAGCTTTACTTTGATTTGAATCATTCATTATATCATCAAATACAAATAAATTTTTCTTCTTGTTGTTAACATCCTTCGGGTCTAGAATTTCGGAAGAATCTTCATAATATTCTACCTTATATTTTGATTTTTTATGCTTTTTAGGTAGATTTCTAATAAATGAATCGATGTCACCTCCTCCTTTCTCCAATAATTCAAGAACTTCGCTTTTATTATATCCTTTATCAAATCCTGATTTTATTAATTTATATTCTGGCTGGTGTAAAGACTTTCCAAAAACAAATAAATTATTATAATCTAACCACTTATCCATAAGTAACATTCTTAGTAGTAAATTCGTTTTACCGCATCCAGACTCACCAATAATTATAGCTCTACAGTTAGGAGATGGTAATAAGAAATGATGTTCTTGATTATTTCTGCTATTCTCATCTTTCCACTGGATAGAAATGTTTTCCATCTATTTATTATAGAGAAAAAATAATAACAAACTATATTTAGTATTTTTAGGTTTTTCAAAGGGGGTAGCGAAACGCTACCCCCTTTGTAATGTTATAAACTATTAAATTTGAACGGGTCCTGAAACAGAGCCCGTTCAACAACATATAGAACTTTACAAAATTAGACCATCTATATCAACGAATCAGGTTTATATTGTTTTTCATTAAAGTTAAAAAACATAAGATGTCTTTAGTAAAAATTAATAATATAATAGATATAGAGAATAATATATTTAAATTCAACGATAAAAATATAACTATAACATACGATGAATATAACAACGTATGGTTTAAAGGTAAAGACGTATGCGATATCTTAGAATATAAAAAATCCGAAAATGCTATAAAAAGACACGTAGAAAATGAAGATAAAATAGAATATAAGAAGTTGAAAGTAAGTAACCCCCGTGAAACACGGGGGCTTATATGCTATATTAGATTTTTTTACATTTATTTTTTTTAGCATATATCCATAAGGATATACGCTATAATTTTTATATATATTATATTTTTTTAACTCTAACTTACAAATAACATGCAATATTTTTTTAATTTTTTGTTTTTTCTTAAACCTAACTTAAAACTACTTACAACTGACATGCAATATTTTTTTAATTTTTTGTTTTTTCTTAAACCTAACTTAAAACTACTTACAACTAACATGCAATATTTTTTTTATAATCTGTTTGCGTGGTGTCAACTAACTTATTCTATAATGTCCTAAAGCTAATGTGTTTATATTGTTTTCTAATATATATCGTTTATCATCATTTCTCGATAATGCTATTTTATTGACTTGTGTAGTATACACTTCATGTTTTTTACTTCGTATTAAATTTAGTTTCCTATATAGAGTTTCTTCCATAAATAATACTTTTTTATAGTCATCAATGTTAATCGTTTGATTGATAACGCTTTTCTTTACTCCCTTAGCTTTTTTAATTTCTTTATTTTCTAATGTTTTATAAGCATATAATTTTGCTCTTAGTCCTACAAATTCTGTTATCAGTTTTCCAGCTGTTTCATCTTTCATTTTACCCAATACCTTTTTATTTTTTTCTGAATATAATTTATGCTCTTTCGGATAATCAGATGTATCGAACAGTTTTATATTCCTTTTCATATCTTTATATATATCATTCGTTTGTATATAATAGCATAATGAATCTGTATCTGTAAATAATAATT
Organism: Trachelipus rathkii; assembly: GCA_015478945.1. Taxonomy (NCBI): domain Eukaryota; kingdom Metazoa; phylum Arthropoda; class Malacostraca; order Isopoda; family Trachelipodidae; genus Trachelipus; species Trachelipus rathkii. Next base: position 43,209 of record JABUQX010134940.1, on the reverse strand, counting down.
TTGCTTTTTCATTATATTTATTTTTTATATGATTATAATGAAAGTCATACATTAAAGTTTTACTTAATTCTAAAATAGACATTCCTACATAAATAGGTTTATCAAATCTCAGTTTGGTTTTTTTCATATGACAAGCTATTAAATTTTCTGAGAATATTTTAAACGATTCAAAATTTGGTTTATTTACTAATTTTTGAGCTTGCTCTTCATTTTTAACTAGTCGTACATCAACTCTATTTCTTATGTTTTCCATCGTTTTACCAAACACTGAGTTGTTCATTAATTTATAGAAATCTTTCTCAAATTCATTCTTCGCTTCCTTTCTCTTTCTCGTGTTAAGATCAATGTATGATTTCATCCAATTGCTCTGATCAAATTCTAATACTCTATGTATTTTCGTTAGTTTCAATCCTAAATTCAAACACTGTTTTAAATTTCTATAGTGTATGATATATTTTTCTTTATTATTCAAGTTTGGAACTAATTTGGAAACTTTATCTAACTTTCTGTATTTTCCGCTGCTAAGGGGTAATCGTTATGTAAATTGTGTAGTTCTTTAGGATATTCCAAATCAACTTCTAAAATATATCCTTTTTTTGATTCATCTCTGATGTCCAAAACATCAAAATCGTTAATGTTTTTCATCCATTTAAAATTTCCCGTAGGCAAATACTGAGACATTGCCCAACCATACAAATTATTAGCATCTAAATAAGTGATATAACTATGTGGTTTATTTTTATCATAACTTTCTTGAATATATGGATTATTAGCTTTCGCATATCTATGTGTTATAGTACTGATTCCTCCTCTAATCCCCTTTTCTATCATTAACAACATATCTGGATCTTTTAATAAATCTAATTTTACTTTCGTTTCTTTTAATAATGCATCCCAAGACAATCCTGGAGATGTAAAATAACGCGCTGGATCTAATTTATAAGTATCTAAACAAGTTGTTCTAAAATTTTCAAACACATCCGCTAATAATAATGTATCAGATTGTAAGTATAACATATGGTAATCTTTAAATGTTTTACAATTAAATTTTGTCCAGATAGTCTGTGCATGTTTGTAGTCCTCATTCGTTATATCTTCATTATTCAAAATATTATAAAATTTCTCTTTTTTAGGTAAATTTTCATGATTAAATTTTGTTTTATCATCCATCCAATCGTATGGATAAATTCCTTTACGTTTTAGTAGCTGAAACTGTTCATCTTGATAATATTTGTATAAATTCTTTAAATTTTCATTTTCTAAATTTGATGCCAGTTTAGCTAGGGACGATGACATAAATCTAAAACTATCGAGGAATCTCAACTCCATGCTTGTTGAGATTGTTCCTTCATCAACTTTTATAAACTGACTGAAACTTATATAAGTTTCATCCGTTTGAGGAATTGCTTTTAATTCACCATCGGTACGTCCAAATTCTTTAACGAATAAATGAGCATCGTATTTAGATAAGTTGTGCATTATTATTGGAATAAATTTAGGATTTCTAATTTGTAAATTACAACTTCGGTGAGCAGGTCCTCTATATTCTCCTGTTAAATGATTATGGTCTCTTACTTTGGAATCGTTTTCTGTATATTCTCTTTTACATACATAACAACGGTTTGCATTTTCATGATTTAATTTTTCTTCTGGAGTTAAATTCATTGGTTCGTTCATTTTCAGTAATTTATAAATTCTTTTTGATTCTGAAATTAAATATTCTACAAACGTTTTAGGCGCTTCGTTGCCTTCATAAATTTTAAGTTTTGAATATTCATCTACATCACATTTCGTATAACAACACCAACTGTTTGGTTGATGTTTCTGTAGGTTAATGGTATAAGATTCTTTAGGATCTGGTTGACTCGTTTGTATCTTTTGTAAAGTGCTTTCAAAATCTGCATATATAACAAATGGATGTCTGAATTGTTTATAATACAGTTTAAATTGAACTTGACCTTCAGATAATTCCATTCTCACCGGTTTATGAATACTACATTCTGGTATATGATTATCTAATAATTCTTTTTTATAAAAACTATGCAAACAGAATCGACATGGATAAGTTTTTTCTTTATGCTTCTTATCTATGAATGGACTCAAATGTTTCATCAGTAAATAATGTGTATTTTTATCATTTGATATTAAAAGTAAATCAACATGTTTAGTTTTCTCAACTTTTGTAATTCTTAAAGGATATAATATTTCTTTTTCATCTAGTCCAAATACGTTAACTGACACATCGTTTTGGTTCTCAAATTTAGTAATCTGTTTTAATTGAACTGGGAATTCTATTCCTTTCCAATTGTAATTTTTAGATACTTCTTTTATTCTTTTTGATAATCTCTGTGGATTTCTTTCTGTTAAACAATCAGATCTTGCTATACACCATTTGAAACATTCGTTATCATTTTTATTTTGAATATTAATCAATCCAAATTTTTGGTTTTTATATTTTGATGGAGTTTCAATATATGAAGAAGCTCTTAATGGTTTATATTTTGCTATCTTTATTTCAAAATCTAAAAGTTTATTGATAATCCATCCTGACCCTTCTCTTGTAAATTTACATATTTTTTCTTCAATTTTATTGATCATTTCATGAATAGTATCTTTTATTTGAGAATTATTTGTTATACTTGTCATGGAACCGCTATTAAACCAATTTTGAATCGTTTGTTTTCTTCCATCAGGTAAATATTTATAAAATTCAACAAAAATAGAGACTCAGTTTTAAATTTTCCCAATTTTGTTCTTCAATTTTTTTCTGAATTATACTTATCATATTATTAATATACAACCTCGGATCAATGATTTTTATATTGGTATAACAATATGCTTTAAAATTACCTTGAATTCCTTCTCGACAATTTTTGTAATCACATTGCATCGAATTTCTTTGATGAATCTTACTTTTCTCGTGAATTTTAAGGTTTAGAACTCTTTTATTACACATTGAGCATAATTTCTTTTTATCATCAAAATAATTCAAATTAAGCAATGATTGATTTGTATTTTTCACATGTTTATTACTTCTTATATGAATTTTAAAATTTTTAATTTTAGTATTACAGATCTCACAAGTTGTCATTTTATTATAGATTTTTTTTATTATAAGTCAATTTTGGATTTTGCTCATTCCCAGATCTTACCATTTTATTATAGATTTTTTTATTATAAGTCAATTTTGGATTTTGCTCATTCTCAGATCTTACCATTTTATTATAGATTTTTTTATTATAAGTCAATTTTGGATTTTCGTTATTCTTGAATTTCCTAATTTTTTCTAGTTTTGATTTTAAAATAGGGGCTAATGTTTCTTCTAAATTTTTTATTCTTCTTGAAAAACGTTCTTTATCTAAAATTATAGAAGTTAGCTCATCGTTTGTTCTATCATAATTATCCATCTCAAAAATGTTATTATTTTGTGAAAAGGTGACTTTCTTTTTATTTTTGTTCATTTTTATTTCCTTATTTATTATAGAAGAAATAAAAAATATTATATTTTCCTAAAACTCATCGAGTTCTTCAATTTTGCTCTCATGTAAATTTTCTCTTTTATATTTTTAAAAATTACCTTTAATAATTATTTTCTAATAAAGCTACCTTGAAAATAATATCAAATTCGAATTCCTCGTACTCGAAAACTTATATATGAATATCTCATTTATATTTTTATGTTAAATAGAGCCAGATATTTAACATTTAAAATTTTTTAAATATAAAAAAATCATTTAACATCCGTAGATTTTATAAAAAAAAAATTTTTATGAACTTCTGTTTTTCAAAAATAAAAAGTCCTAGAAATGATAACCTTCTAATTAATATATTTAAATGAAACTTGGTATATGATATTATTTTAATGAAACCTATAATTTTGATTTCTTGTAAATTTTACCTAATTTCATTATTTTTCTTATTATTATTATTATTATTATTATTATTATTATTATTATTATTATTATTATTATTATTATTATTCAACGATCTTATGTTGTTGTTGTTCTTTGCTGTTTAGTCCAATTTGAGTGGACTGTTTATCTTCTTGTCATTCTTTGCTGTTTAGTCCAATTTGAGTAGACTGTTTTTCTTCTTCTTGTCATTCTTTGCTGTTTAGTCCACTTTTAGTGGACTGTTTTTCTTCTTGTCATTCTTTTTCACCGAATATTAAACGTTAAGTATTTAAAAGTCATATTTTACCCGAATCCGATCGTTAAAATTTTAAATAGTTGCTTTAAGCTATTTTTTTAAATGGTGATAATTAATTAAGATTTTAAGAAAAATTAAGAAAGATGAAAAAATATAATTATGTAATAATACGTTTATATCTTCATTTTAGGAGTAAAACACATAGAAGCAAATGTACTTATTTTGCAATTTTCTATAAAATTATTTCTATAAAAATTTCTACAGGGTGGCTATTTATTAATGTATATCCTCATAACTTTTCAAATATTATTTTTATGAAAAATTTACATAAGAGTAAAATTAAAGCTCTTTTGACTCTCTATAAAACTTTCCTTATAAAATTTTATGTAACTAGTAGGCAAACTGCTCAGAGACCAAAGCGACGGAGCACCTTCGATCGAAATGAGGAGGTAGACCTCGTAACAAAATTAAAAAAATATATTTTCACATCTTCACCGACCAAAACATCTTTCCAACTTCACTCCCGTAAACCAACCTTTACAAGTAGTATGTAAACGGGGAGCGAAGCGTCTACCAGCATATTTGCGAGCGAAGGGAGCGAGTGTGCTGGTAGCCCCGTTTTATATAATTTATATATATATATATATATATATATATATATATATATATATATATATATATATATATATATATATATATATATATATATATATATATATATTTATATATATTTATATATATATATATATATATATATATATATATATATATATATATATATATATATATATATATATATATATATATATATATATTATATATATTTTTTTTTATATATATCTATATATATATATATATATATATATATATATATATATATATATATATATATATATATATATATAGAGTAGTTAAAGAAATATCTATATGTAAATATATATACAGAGATATTATATATATATATATATATATATATATTGATATATGTATGTATATATATATATATATATATATATATATATATATATATATATATATTAGTGCTAAATTCCTTCGTTTCAGGATATACTTAATTTCTTTTTATAATATTTTTTTTTTTCATTTCAAGCATTTTAGCAAAATAATATTTAAATACTTAGTCATCAAACGAGAAGCTATTTTAAGTGATTTTTTTTTTCACAGAATTTAAAATACGTTTCCATTAGAATTAAATCTTTTGTTATTAATTTTTTTTATAAAATTTAAAAGTCCATTTGGTGTACACAAGATTTCAAAGTATAATAACGCGTCCAATGCATGATAAACCGGAAATGCAAATGCAAGGTTCAAACCATGCCTGTTAAAATTGGTAGAGAAACTGTCTGGTAGTTTTGAGCAAATTTTTATCGCAATACTAGGTTAATTTTCCATTTTGAACATGTCATGTCAAAATAAAACTTTCTTTTTCTTTTTGGGGGGGATTTAAAAACACTACATGTTACAGGTATTTTTAAAGATGCACCTTACCTTTTTTATTCTCTTGGGGAAAGATTTTATTTTTTTTTTGTTTTTTTGTGAATATTTTTTTGATTAATGATGAACATCTATTTATTTACATGTGGTATTTAAGAACACTTTTACATTTTTCTTGGTGAAACGTTTTCAGCCTAATTTTCTTTGTTGCATTTTTTATATGATTTTTTTTTAATGAAAAATATATTTATATGTTATACATGTTATGTTTAAGAACATTTCCACATCTTAGGTTCTGTAACTAATATAGCTTTATTGGTTAATTTCATTTTAAGCGGGGAATTACGTGGTGTAAGGATATAGACGTTAAATAAAACCTTTGCGCTGATCCAGTCTTTAATTTCAAAAACCCCCATTTTGTGAGGAGGAAAAAAATTCAGTGGAAAAATATTATACTATTATACATAATATATTATATATCATATATAATATATTATATATATAATTATCATATTATATAATATATATATATATATATTATATATGTATATCTATATATAATATAAATATATATATCTAATTATATATAAGAATATATATATAATACATTAATATATATTATATATATAATATATATATATATATTATATTATATATATAATATATATATATATATATTAATATATATATAATTAATATATATATATATATACTATATAATATATAGTATATATTATATATATAATAGATGATTTTAAAATGCCGACGAAATACCTTTTTTTTCGATATCGTTTTTTTTAATCTTTCCATGAAAAGAACAAAAATGCTCTTGCCAAACTCTCGATATATGTAATCGATGCTACCCGAATTTTTTAGTTAAAATTTTCTTTTGTAGTGAAAATGAAATTAGGCCTATCGATAAGTTTGTTAAGTATGCACAGTAAATCTGTGTATACTTAACAAAACTTATCCTACCTTATCGATTTTTAGAACCTATAAAACATTGCGCTCATACATATATATTATATAATATACTATAATATATGATAAATTATATATAATATATATAATATATAAATATATATATATTAATGTATTAATTATATATATAATATATATATAATAATTTATATATATGTATATATAATACTATATATATAATATATATATATTATAATATATATATATATATATATATATATTATATATATTTTTATATATATAAATTATATATATATATTATATAATATATTATAATATTATATATATATATATAACTATTATATATATAATATATATATATATTAAAATGAATTGCTACGGTATGAAATTTTAAACATAGTACCAGCGGTATCATACGATATCAACATCATATATATAGATATATAATATACATATATATTATATATATATATATATAATAATATATTATTAATATATAATATATATATTATATTAATTATATATAATATATATATATATATAATATATCACTACATTACTTACAACCGCTTCCAGGAAGCTCATGACCCTGTCGCACGGCCAGCCTCCTCTTTCCACTCCCTTCTTCCAGGACCCGTTCGTGATCAGCTGAAGCACAGAGGGCATTGAGTCTTACTCGCGATTCTTCTACGGAGTCCTTCCATCTCTTCCGTGTCTTCCCCCGGTCGCCTCCCCCCGGGGGCTCCCAATCCCACCTTCTCCTCACCCTCTCACGCCCTTCCTCTTTCCAAATGTCCCCATACACCTTAGTCTTGCTATCGTATAATAGTATCACTCCTATACCTTCTCTAATTTTTTCATTTCTACTCTATCCTCCTGGGCTTTCCGGACATCGCTCTCAATACATTCATTTCAGTAGTTTGCACTCTGCTCTCTCCCTTTTCTATCCATGTTTCGCCCATACAGAAGCCGGTGTCAAAATGCTCTCGAAAATTATCTTCTTCCCCTCCCCTCCAATCTCATTATCCTTGATGATAGAATATAAAGCTTAACTGTTCTCCCGTACATATCAATTCTGCTCGCAATCTTCAAAGCACTTCCCCCCTCTCTACCAAACATTCCCCTAGAATATTTGTATTTCTCTCTTCTTAATCACCACCACCATTCACCTCCACCACAACCCCCCTCTCATCTACTTACTATCCATAATTTTCTGGTTATCACCGTCTGCACAGCCGCTATCTAGTGTGTATCAAAAGCCAACACCATCCTCCTTTTATTTCCGTCTTCACTCCAGCACGCCAGGTTATCCGCATAAGCCATCACATCTCCTTCCAAGTAACCACCTCCTGCCTCACTGCCCTTATTACTACATCAAAATGTAAATAGAACTGTGACCCAATACACTTCCTGCTTAACGCCAGCTCCCACCTCAACTTTCTCGTTTTAATCCAATTCTTACATTACATTTGTCATTTTTATACATACCCTCCAAAGCCTTTCTTAAGCAACCACCCACTCCGTAATCTCTCTCAAAAACCTCAAACTTTCTCTCTAGGCACCGAATCGAAAGCCTTTCTCAGATTATAAATGCGATGTAAGCCTTTTTGTTTATTCCATTGTCTTTTGGTTATCATTCTCAGGGCGAAAATAAGATCTGTGGTGC
>JABUQX010134940.1:0-32500 GCA_015478945.1 Trachelipus rathkii | reverse complement strand
GTAGGGATTTCAAACGGGCAGGAACTCAATGCTGGAGTTAGATAAAGATTTCAAAATCTGCCAAAACGATTACGCACTGTCAATAGTAACTTTTTCTGGATCCTAGATACCAAAACCAAATTTCTTGAACCAGCGTGTTTCACAGAGGGTTAAATATTAGTATGCCCTATGTGATGAAATGCTGCTAAAGCCAAAAATTTCACCAGTCAATAAAAAAGGAAAAACGCATGAAACAGACACACATTACTATCCGGTTAGCGAAATCAATTCGAATCATGAACGTTCTTTGTTCTAGCAGCGATGAAGAGTCTTGTTCAGAGGTGCCAAAGGACACTCTGTCAGTTGACGAGAGATTATCAAAGCGAAAACACTTTAAACGGATAAAGATCCATGGTTTGATGGCTGAATTGTGAAGTTTTTCACATCTTGCAGATCTCGGCATGGAATACTTAGCATGCCCTTAATTCAATAAGTGTAGCTGGTGAGCATCTTTTCATGGTGCAGATCTCATTTACGAAGGAAAAAGAAGCAAACGCTCCTTAAAGGCTCAGAAGCTTTAGTTTTTTAAACATAATTTGAGAATTATTAATGTCAAGTATATCTTAATATAACCTTTTTTCAAATGGGTTGAGGCGGGGAAAGAGAATTGTGGGGGAAAAAGATTGGGTCATGGTCTCGCAAATCTGGTAACACCACATATATAATTAAATATATAATAAATATATATATATATAGTATATATTATAATAATATATATTATTAATAATATATATATATATATCAACATAATATTATATATTATATAAGATATATATAATATAATTATATATATATATATAGATATATATATATATATAATATATATATATAACAACTCCCAGAAGGGCTTTCGCACCTGTCAGTTGGTCCAACATCTTCTTCTGGCCCGAAAACTCTAACCCTAAGGATTAGAAACCATTCTTTTCGCAATTGTTTCCAATGCCAGTCCTCTGGTTAATACTCTCAGTTAGGGATTTTCGCCCTTTCAGTAAAACTAGCATCTTCTTTCATTAGGCTTCAAAACTCGTTCACCCAGAGGTCTCCAGAGGATCTTGCTTCTAGGCGTATAGATTCTAACACTGGTCCAAAAGTAATCAAGCAAAAGGAAAAGACCAGGTTGCTAGCTCTGTCGCCCCTATCACATGCGAAGAAAAATCGTCACTTGTCCTGAAGCTACGAAACTTTTCAACCTTATTATAATATATTATATTATATTATATATATAAATAATATATAATATTAGTATATAGTATATTATTCAATATAATATTATTATATTAATATATTTATATATAGTATATATATATTATATATAATATAATATATATATATATATATAATATCTATTATATATATATAGTTATTATATATATATATAATATATATATATTATATATATATATATATATATATATATAATAAATATATATATATAGTATATATATATAATATATATATATATATATATATATTATATATATATTATATATATACCTATATCTATATAATTCTATAATTAATATATATATTATATATTAATATATAATTATATATATATATATATATAATATATGAGTAATATATAATATATTAGATAAAAAACTATTTAAATTTATATAAATAGATATATAACGGTGATAAAATATCCTTTTCTTCGCGCCAAAACTCTTAAAAACTTAACTATCCCGCTATCCGCATCCTCAATCCGCGGATAGTGATTTTTACTATCCGCATCAGCGGATAGTCAAAAATAATTCACCATCCGCTACTCTATATAAGTAAGAATAAAAGAAATGCAGGCGGGCATTAGCGCTATGAATACTAATGACTAAAATACATAACTTATATTTCAGTATTCGGAAACAATAGATATATAATAACGCCAATTATAATATAGTGACAAATATTTACTGCACAATAATCATTAACTGCACAGCAGGTGACTTTACTTTAAAATTATAACTCAAGTGAACTTCAAAATTTAAGGATCAGATCGAGAGTTATAAGTTAGAATTATTTAATGCACCAATAAATAATAATATAATAATATATAATAATAATTAGAAATTTAATTTAATAAATTACATATTATAAATAATATATAAAATAAATAATAATTCGATTTAATATAATAATAATTAAATAATTATAATAATAATCATTAAATAATAATAATAATAATAATAATAATTAATAGATAAGTTCTATAAATATTTTTTCTCGAAACTCCCTCAGACTCACGACTTATCCAGACTCCTGTAACTCCCCTTATACTACTCAGATAATTCTATCTGACTCTAGGTAACCTTCCGTACTCCTCGAACATACCGACTCTCTACGACTTCTCCAACTATTGCACCAGAATTTTCGACTCGTGAACTTCATCGATCACTACGACTCCATTAATTTCACTTGTAACAAGAATTTTCGATTCCGTAAATCCAAACTCCGACTACCTAGGAAATATATGACACTGAACTTCCTCACGGACTCCGATTCCTACTGAGACTCCGAACTTACTCGACTCCGACTCCGGCAGTCCTCATGATATAATGCCTCTACTTGATATTATTTAGCGAGTTAATTAATCGACTCACTGTCCTCTAAGTATTTTGAATTATTTTTTTATTTTTTAATACATATTATTGACTTACATACAATTTCTTTTGTTTAACTTATATAATAATTGAAATTAATAGTATTTAACTGTACATATTTAAAAATTGAAATACGTTTTTTAAAATTTTTATGGATTAAAAATCAAACATTTAAATATAAAATAAATCAATTTCCAAAATGTGAAATTATCTCAAAAAGTGTGATGCGTCTTGCAGAAAAACCAATTACATATTTGATATCGGCGTATAAACCGCTTATTCATATATTATATAGTTAAAAAAAAATAAAAAATAAAAAAAATATAAATAATTAAAATATAATGAAAAATTAAAGAAAAATAAAAAAATTTAAAATGATATATATATACTATTATATACATATATATATATAGTATATATATATATATATATTTATTTATATATTTATATATATATATTATATATAAATGTATATTTAAAAATATATATATATTTATATATTATGTATATATAATTATATATATATATATATATATAATATATATATATATATACTAATATTATATATATTATTATATATATATATATATATTAATATTATATATATAATTATATATATAATATATAATATATTAATTATATAATATATATATTATAATTATATTAATAATATTATATATATATACTTCGTGATAAATGTATTATTGATATACTTATAATCTAAGAAAAATGAGTATTAGTACTTTTTATTGTCAATATCATCTTATCATAAATTTGCCAATCAACGTATCTGTGAATATACTATAAAATAGAATTGCTTTTATATGAAAAATAATATTAGGTGAGGCTCTTCGAGTGACCGGATACAGAAGATTATTTACTCTTCATCAGTACTGAGGATTCTGAAACACTATGGAACTCTGCGTTAAGCTTGATTATTATATGTATTTAAACAGTAACCGGCGCTTTATCCACTTAAGCCATCCCGTAGGCGGAGGGGCGGAGACCCCTCGCTCAGAACACCATAAAAATCCAAATAAAGTACTAGAGTGAGGGTTCCTCGAGACTTTCCCTTGGAAGCAGGTGGAAAAATAGTTCCTACCCTAGTTACGTTCCACGGATAAGCTATAAGAGGACTACGACTTAATCCTGCCATCTTTGCGTGGTTATATACCCCTTGGGTTTTCCTTTAGTTAAAAAAAATAAAAATATAATATAAAACAATATAAAATTAAATAAAATATAAATAACATTAAGAAAAATGTGTATTTTTAAGGAGCGTTTGGATGATGGGGATCATATTACTTAAGGAAATATTAATATAATTAGATATATATAAGTATGTTATTATTATATATATATATATAAATTAATTATATTATTATATTATATATATATATATATTATATATAATATATATTATATATATATAATATATATATATTATATTAATATAATATATATATATATATATTAATAATATATATATAATATATATTATGTATAATGTATATATATATATATATATATTAAATTTTATATATATATGTATATATATCATTATATATATTATATATATATATATATATATAATAGAATTATATTCTAAAAGTAATTTCAAGATATATATAATATTATAATATATTATATTATATATATATATATTATAATATTAATATATATTATATATAATATATATATATATATATAATATATTATATTATACTATATATATATATATTAATATTAATATATATATATATAAATATATATATAGTATATATATTATATATAATATTAATATAAGAGAGAGAGAGTATTGATATAGAGATGAGGAAGGAGAGATATAGAGAGATGAGATAGTAAATTTAGAATATGAAAGTTCAGATGAAGATGATAGTGAGATGAGAGAGAGAGAGATAGAGTAGAGATCTTATATACATCCTCTCAAAGCCTTCATTTAAAACTCCGTTTGAATAATAAAAAATAAGCATTTAAAACCACTATAGCCTAGATGAAAATAACTATACATCTTTATATTTTGATCAAGAATTTAGATTCCCCATGTAAATGGGCAGCTGAGTATTAAAAGGAAATTGACTCAAGTGACATTACTTCCTCGCATGAGCGAAGTATGTTGTTGATACCACATAAGGTAATAATGCTCTGTTAGCATTTTAAACCACGGAAACTTTTCTCTGTAAAATTTAATTTTTATCTTATATTTGTATATTCAATACCTAAATATTTATTTCTATTTCACACTAGCATATTTTTACAAAGATACTTTTAGAATCATATGTATTACAAAACATTAAGCACAGTAATTAGCATTTTGTATATATATAAAATACTTATTACTTCTTCAATTGTATGAAAAACACAGTGACAGGAAGAAAATGAAACGTACCTGACTGGTAAGTAAATCATATATATATTTTTAGTTCTACTGTAAGAAGATGAGGTTACCCTCTTTGGCTTATTTAGGTTACTGATAAAAATTGTCAATTTTCCGCTGATTTCATTCGTTCAAGGGGTGCAATGGAGTTATACTTAGCAGTCGTAAAAAAGGGGGCACTAAACCAGGACTTGTAGTTGATTATACTTTTTCTTACATTTGAATTACTCTCAGTTAAATAATATAATAAGAGAAAAGATTATTAGCTATAATTTATTTGACGTCATCAACCTATCGTAAACTATGATGGATTTCGCACCTTTTCATCTCATCCTATATCTGAGAAAGCAATATAGTTTGCTATTTGAGACTAGTATATCTATGATAAGTAAATGGCTGTAGATGATCTTTTAAATGAATATGATTCTTAATTTCATCTCTCGTGGTGAAGAAATCAACAAAAGCTAGATTTGCATTAAGATGAAAAGCTCGTTAACTCATCTAACGCTATTTATGAATATCATCTTTTGTACTGCGTAGTAAAGGATGATGTAATCAGGCTACTTCCAAGGGACATAATAGTGTTGCTATACAAAGTAAGCATTAACAGACAACTTTTAGTTTTATATTGTGCTTTTATTGAGGAGCTGACATAATTTGTTCTTTATGGACTAAACCATTTCATAGACTGGTGATAAGTATATAAATATTGATCTACGCTTGTAATATAGTAAAAATAAAAAAGTAATTTATCCTATAAGACTAAAGACAATAGTTTAACGAATGTTTAGAAATGGCTGATAAACCAATCTCAAAATTATTCTTCTATAATATATTACTTTTTTAATGATATCAAATAAATATTGAATTAGATTATTTAATTTATATAATATAATTATATATTATTATATATTATTAAGTATATTATTATGTATATTATTAATTATTTAATTTAATTATTATTTAATTATATATTATTATTTTTTATCAATTAATCGTTAATATTAGATTAATATATTATTTTATTAATTTTTTATTTAATTATATATTATTTATTAATAACTATTATATATTAATTTATTATATATTATATAATTAATTATATATAAATTATTATATATTATTCTTTATTTAATATATTATTATTATATATATTATTATAGATTATATATTAATTATAATTAATATATATATTTTTTACTTATTATTAATATATTTAATTATTATTTTATTATTATATAACTATTTATTACTTTTTATTATTATATTATTATTATTATTTAATTTAATTATTAATTTAATTATTATTAATCTTATTTTATTATTATAATTTATATATTAATTATTATTATATTATTTTTAATTTATATTAATTTATATTAAATTTATTATTTATATTATTATTATTATTATTATTATTATTTTTATTTATTATATAAAATAAATATTATATTGATGCATTCTGTTATTAATATATTTAATAAAATATTATATTATTTAAGTAGATATAATATTATATATATATATATATATATATATATATATATTTATATATATATATTATATTAATAATATTATTATATATATATATATTATTATATAATTTTATTATAATATATATATAATATTAATATATATATTATATAATATATTATATATGTATATATAATAGGATATTATAATATTTAATAATATATTATATATAATATATTAATATATATTAATATCTTATTAATATATAAAATATACTATATATAATATAATATATATATATATATATATTAATATATATACTATATATATATAATATATATATAATATATATATTATATTATATATTATATATATATTATATAATATATATATATTTATTATATATATAATTATTATATTATTATACATAATATTATATAATTAATATTTATATTATAATAATATACTATTATAATATTATATATATTATATTATATATTAATTAAGTATTAATATATATAATATATAATATAATTATATATTATATAATATATATATATATATAATATATTATAAAATATATATATAATATATAATAGATATATATATATATATTAATTATAATATCTATATATATATATTATAAATAAATATATATATATATTATTAATATATTAATATATATTAATATATATTAATATAAATATTATATTTAATATAAATATATATTATTAAGTATATATATTAATTAATATATATTATATATATTTAATATATATTAATACTTATATATTATATATATATAATATATTATATTATATATTATATACTATATAACTATATTAATATTATATATATATATATATATATTTATTATATATATATTTATATATATATAATATATATAATATTATTATTATATATATATATATATATTATATATATATAATATATTATATATATATATATATATTATTAATATATATATTATTTAATATATAATATATTAATATATATATATATATATATATATATTAATATAATATATTATATATATATTAATATATATATATATTAATATATATATATAATATATATATATTAATATAAATATATATATTAATATATATACTATTATATATATATATATATATATATATATATAATATATATATATATATATTATAATATATATATTAATATTATATATATATAATATATATATATTTAATATATATATTATACTATAATATTAGTATTAATTATAATTATTATATATAGATATAATAATATTATGTATAATATTTATATAATATATAATATTATAAGTAAATATATATATAATATATATTAATATATATATATTATATATATATATATAATATTATATTAATAATATTAATATATATATATATATATTAATATATAATATATTATATTTAATATTATTATAATATAATATTTATATTTAATTATATATATAATTTAATATATATTATTATATATATAGTATATAATAATAATATATATATAATTAATATATATTACTAAGTAGCTATAGTATTATCCCAGGATTTTTTTTCGGGTATATATAGGGGCTACAGATACAAAAATCTGTTTTATTACTTATATATTTATATATAATTATATTATATATATGATATATATTAAGTATTATTTAAATATATATAATAATATATCATATAATAATATACTAATATTATAAAATATATAGTATATTTATATTAATTTATATATATATTATATAGTATAATATATATATATAATTATATATAGATTATTATATATATATATATAATATATATATATTATTATAATAATATAATATGATAAATATAATAATTATATCTATGATAGTTTTTTAATTAGTTATTTATAATAAATAACTATGGATTATATGATATTTAATTTCTATAAATGCTTTAGTGTCTATCAAATATATAATTTTCTATGACGGTAGTGAGTAATAAAAGGACCATAGGCTCACCTACTGGCCAAATACCCCTAATACTGGATTATTACGCCACTGTATAATATATATTAATATCATTATATACTTACATAATAATTATATTTATATAATATTTTAAATAATAGATATATATATTAAATAATTATAATATATATATATACTTATATAAGTATATATATATTATAATAAATTATATTATATTAATTACTTAATTAATTAATATATTATAATATAATTAATATATATTAATATATATAATATATATATATATATATAATATATATTAAATATATAATATATATAATATTATATATATATAATATATATATAAATATATATATATTAATATACTATATTATATTAAAATATAATAATATATATAATTAATTATTATATATATTAAATTATATATGAATATAGTGGATAAACTGAATCATCTATATACGTATCCTCTATATATAAATATAGTATATTATATATATATATAATATGTGTTCAATTATAAGTATTTGATTATATATAATATATCACACCTTGCCTTAGCTCAATTCACCCTTAGCTGTGATTGAACCTGGTAGCCCTATAGTCAAGTATATATAGATGTTAAGTGCTAACGTATTATATTATCATGG
Organism: Trachelipus rathkii; assembly: GCA_015478945.1. Classification (NCBI taxonomy): domain Eukaryota; kingdom Metazoa; phylum Arthropoda; class Malacostraca; order Isopoda; family Trachelipodidae; genus Trachelipus; species Trachelipus rathkii. Next base: position 23,368 of record JABUQX010134940.1, on the reverse strand, counting down.
TCTTAGGCTAATAACTATACGTACCACTGATATATTGGACTAAAGAAGAACGTGAGAATTATCTATATCACTTAGTATAGTGTAATATATTATAAACACCTCAAGAATGAACTGAGGAATCCCGCCCCTTCTTATCGTCATCAACATACTTACGGGCGTAGGTGAGACAATAGCAGTGAGGTGAGCTCCACACTAAATAGGTGAGAATATAATAATATACTCTCAGTCAATCAGGGGATATCATATATATTATTTATTATTTGATAAGGGAATAAACTGCATTTACGCTATAAGTGTCAATAAAGTATATGATATAAAAATACCCTTTTCTGAGTACTATTATCACCTTGCTGTAGGATATATGTATAATAACTGAATAGTAGTGATAGAACTTAGTATCAAGAAAGGTAGGTGATTTTAATATTAATATATTATTATAATATAAATATATATATATATATTAATTATTATATAATATATATATTATATATATAATATTAATATATATATTATATATATAATTATTTAATATTATAATATATATTATAAATATAATCATACAGGTGTTACGATATATAGGGGAGACAATTTGGAGGATATGTATCTTCTATATATACTATGTATACTATATTCAATGTATTTAATTACTATAAATATAATGATTACCTGTGATATAGTGTCCTCATTTAGTATTGGTAAAATATGATAGTTTAAGGAAGGTATATGCAAGATATGTATGATGTGAATATATATGTGATGTTAATGTTCCGTATAGATGTTAGTTATGTTATAATTATATATATATATATATATTTAATTATTAATATATATAATTATATTATTATATTTATAATTATTATATTATTATTATTATATTATTATTATTATTATTTAATTATGTTATTTAATTATTTATAAGATTTATTATTATTATTATTATTATTATTATTTAATTTATTATATATAATTATTATATAATATTGTTTAGCGTTTGTTATGTTTATAAGCTGTTTATGTGTATTATGATATATTATTAATTATTAATTATTATATATATTTATACATTATATATTATATATTTATTATATATTATTATTAATTATTATTATTATTATTAATATATAATTATAAATTATTATTATATAATTTATTATTATTATAATTATATTAATATTATTATTATTATTATAATATTATTTTTATTATTATTATTTATAATTATTAATATATTCTTATCCAACATTAATTTTTTTATATTTAATTACTTATAATTGTATATTTAATTTTAAATAATTATTATTTATTCTTTATATGTTATTATTCTTTAATTTTTACTTTTTTGTTTGTCCTTATCATTTCTGTCCTAATTACCTATTTTTCTCTTTATCCTTTGCATTCTTTTATTTTCCTTATCAATAGATTATTGTTTATATATAGGCTAATTTAAATAATTATGTTTATTATTAATATTAATTAGTATTAATTTATACTATATGTATTTCAGCTATCAGTTTATTTGTATAATTTAATTGTTTAATTGCTTGTATATGATCCGTTTTTCCGAGTAAATATTGCTTTCTGATATTATATAATACTATTCAACAATATCTATAGGTATATTATTCAATCCTATCTCTATTAATAAATAGGTATAGGATACCTATCTAATAGCAACCTTTTAGACAATGTATCCAATATTAAGAGACAGGCATACCCTGTTTATATAGGTTGCTAACTTTTACGTTGTAACTAGGTTCCCTCAGTAGCCAACACGTTCAAATTATACTACGGAATACTAATAAACACTCAATATTCACAATCATACCCTTGACTATCTTAAACTTTCAATTTATAATCTACTACTAAATGTAGAATAGCGTTTACAGTAACTTTATATATATTAAGTCAAACAGGTAATTGTAATGGTACAATAATAGATTAATATCCTCCAAATAGTCCTACTCACTATATAATTTTCGTTTAATACACTCCTATTGTTATTATATATATCTATTTATATATATAGTATATATTATTAATATTAATATATATATTATTATTAATATATATTATTATATATATATATATATATATTAATATATATATAATATATATATATTATAATATATATATATTTAATATTAATATATATATATTTATATAATATATATTATATTATATAATATATTATACTTATTATATATTAATTATAAATATTATAATATATTCTGACTCGGTGTCTATATTCTTACTACGTCATCTTCTTTACACATGTATATGTAACAATATTATATTAAACATTACCTCTATAGGCTCATATATATATATATAATTTAACTATATAATACTAAAATAAAAATTGTTTTACCTAGTGGAAAACTACTCTAAACATCTACAATATACGGTTTGCTTAAGTATATCAGTAGTCTATATTAGCCTCTTATCTCATAAAAATATATAACTGTGAGTTCTGTTTTAAGACTGGCCGTATGATATCATCTATTTGTTACCTCTTCTATTCTAGTTGCTCTTACAGTATTCATTTATACAAAGTAGGCCCTCCATCCACCCTATGTATGATGTAATATAGCGCATCTACTTATCAATTAATATCTTATGGGGCGGCTCTGATATTTCACTCCGGCTTATTGTGTATAGGGTCGTCAAGTAAGAATACTGGCCAATAAAAGGTACTTATATATAAAACTTATCTTATACTGATATCCTGTTTATATGTCCTATTTTCCCTTATCCATTGTGATACTACCTTCTTATTTACTTTATGTATCTCTAGCATCTATGTTGTATATGTACTTTATCTCTTTTCTATAAGGTACCTTACTAAGCGGCAGCGTGACTCTATAGTGAGTGACAGTATATATAATTCACTCGTATCTATATATATACGTACCCCACTTTATAACCGTCGCCCTACGCTAGATAACTTAGTAGTGCTCATGAGTATATAGTCTGTACACATGATTTTATTATATTGTGATGATGAGTTAATTAGGTATATCATACTCCATAGGTCATATGTTCGCTGGCGGTGCCTTCCTTCTTTTCCTGCCACATATGTTCTGTATAGTAGAATTCTCTTTCATATATATTCATATTCTTTCTCATCTCGGTGCTTCACCTCACAGCTCCTAGCGAGAGCTCATGTAATGCTCTCATTCTCACAGACTTGAGGGAGGGCGCTCGTCTGCGGATCTGCTGGCGTGCTTCATCGACGTAATTTAATCAATACTAGGATCTAGAGCATTAACTTCTGCAGGGTCAGTGCGAGCAGTGATCAGCCCTCTCCTGTGAAATATGGGCGTGCTGTGAGGGCACTCCTAGAATAGTTCAGATGAAACAGGAAGATGGGGTAAGAAAGAGTTCCACAGAGAGCATCACTGTAATAATGTGGTCAGGGGAAAAGAAGGATAGCACCGCAGCTGAATCTAGCCTGGAGTTACCTACATCAATCTAACAAATACTCATATATGATGCAGACATATACTCAAGCATACTCCTAAGTGTAATATACGAGTAGGCGACGTTAAAAGGTGGAGAGTACTATATCGATATGATAACGCTCCCTCGTATATAAGATCACTGTCCTCGTCATGTCATGAGTTACCTAGATAAAAAAGAGAATAATATTAAAGCTCACCATATCATCGTCTCAGCTACGCATAAAGAATATGAAGTATGGTTCAAGTGAACTATAGGAAAGTACAGGACATAGTTTATTTAAGCCATTTAGTACCTTTAATGATCCTCAGACACTAGGGATGGACACACTATCGCAATAACCCGCAACCGCAACCGCAACCGCAAATGCGAGGCAAACAGACATATATTTTAAACCCTGCAACTTCCACCGCAACCGCGAGTTGTCACGTGTCTATACAACCGCACTATCAACCGCAATTCCCGGTTGTCTTTGGTTCTTCATAACCGCAACTGCGCGGTTGTCAATAATAGACGCTCATGTCTTTTTTTGAAAACCAAGAAAATACCTCTCCTCCCATAGATATTCATCTGATACGACAGTTATCTTCTATCTTTAGGAGTCGTAGTGATAAATATGTGAGAAAATTCTCAATAGGGTTTAATATACATGAGTAGAACTAAAATAACTAGGGATAAGATAAGAGGAAAATAAGCTTACAGCTCTAGTCATAAATACTAGAAATAAATTAAACTCACAGAATTTCTATATTGAAGAGTATACCGACTTAAGATAATCGATTATGTATAGTTAATGAGTAATAGATAAGTGAGTGTATTCACTAAAGATAACAATTATATTTTGTGTATTATGTTATAATGTCTCATAAGTGATTGATTATTATTATTAATTATTGTGTCTATTACTAGATTGATAGTATTATTGTCAACAGGAGAGACGAGATTACCGTCGAAAGAGATAGGAAATGTTTTGGAATATGATTGTATCTTTAGAATTTGATTGATTAGTTAAGATTATTTGATAGATAATGTTTGATTGGTTTTTTATAGAATTTGATAATTATTATCTACTATAAGTGATTTCTAAGTTATATCGATATATTCTCATCGCTAATTCTCTCTCTCTAGGTGAATATTCATAATCTACTAGTATTATTATTATATCACTATTATTGAGTGATAAGTGATAATATCCTCTATGGTTACATTTTTTTCTTAGAACCTTTGCAGATATCTAATTAAATATGAACTAGGATAGTCAAGTGAATTACTTAGGGGCGATGATGTAGTTATATAAGAAGAAATCAAAGTGAATGTAAACCGAGCGAGAATGGTTAGTATGCATATAGCGCTAGTGAATACAAATAAGAAAGGTTGTAGAAGAATTGTGTCAGTAATAGGAAGATTCAGAATAAATGAGAAGTGTGCGAGTGAATAAAGATAGTTGAGATAAGAGCGATAGACTCGAGAGACACCACTATGACTCGAGAGAAGACAGAGGAAGAATGATATATAGACGACCTCTCTCCCATCAAGCATAAGCTTAGATTCGGATATTGACTCTCGGGATTGATGGAAGATTGAAAAAGCAATAGTAGCAATAAGTGAGTGAGCAAGATGAAGATAGGAAGAGATAGCGCTATAAAAGAGATAGAGTGGAGACGTATGTTGATAGGAAGCAAGTGGGAGCGTGTCGACCCCCTCCCGGATCCTCACAGAGATGAGTCTGGGTAGGTTCATGAGTATCGGCCGCCGACCCTCTCGACAAAGTAAGTCGTTTGCCAGCGGTATTAGTGTCCTCAGGAGCTTGGGAAACCCATTAAGGATCACGTATAGAGAGATGAGGGATGAGTATAATGACACAGTGATATTCTCGAGCAGAGCTGACGGCTACGGATTAAGTTTCAGATCTTTGGATACGAAGTATATTTGATTTTGTCTGCAGTATGGGTTATAGCAAATGAGAGAGGGATCAGGTCACTGCTGTAGAGTCTCACTCAAAGTTGAATGCTAGCGATAGAGTGTTGTGGCAAGTAAGAAGCAACTATTAGGCGAGCTGTTCATAGTTTTAATGGATTGATATACACGAAGTGGTATGCTCTGTGTATTGGAAGAAATAGGATTGGGGAACCATGATGGTTGCCATAGGTCGTCCTAGAGAGCTAGAGTCGTAAGCTGGATTGGTATTGAGATATGAGAAAGAGGTATTGTAGGTTGGAGGTGAAAGGTTAGAGACGGTGCCTTAGTGGAGATGTAAGAAGCCAAACGTTCGGAAGCACACTCCCTCTTGAAATGAGCGCACTCTAGGGGGGTCTACATGAGCGTTAGGATATGCGTTTACCTTCGCGTGGTGAACCTAACCCGCCATTTACTAACGTGTAGCGTGTAGGACTAATTTTGGTGCCTCTTATTGCAAATACAGCCAGATCAAATGTAATCACAGGCAAAAGGCAGGTTACGTATAGATATCTGAGAAAAGTCACAAATGTTTCATGAGGAAGGGACGAATAGCGTATGAGGAGAGACGGTGTTGAGGTATGAGACAGAATGAGGTAAAATGAGCGCGACAGTGACTCACGCCCCTATGAGGTTAGATGTTTGAGTGGATAGAATAGAAAGAAGATGAGAACCATAAGAGAGTGAGAATGGCTCGTCTATTCCGAGTTGATGGGAGAATAGGTATTTCATGTGCAGAACAGGAGAGCTCAATACAATGATAGATAATGAGGTACTCGGACAGTATTGGTACTATAGAACGGTTGAATTGGAGATGTTTTTGGCATATAGTGAGGATTGAGTAGAGAGTGATGTCTGTGTAAGTCTCGTTAGATTAGCAAGCCAGAGGAGCAGTGTCTAGGTCGCGCTTCTTCGTCTTGATAAAGCCTCATGACATTCGTGTGTGTCTGACCGTGCAGGAGAAAGTGTGAAGGTTTGTATCCAGCGGCTGCAGACGGAATAGGTGCTAGTAATAGGGACTTGTGAATGAAATAATTGTACGCGAGTTTTAGGTTGATAAGAGAAGCGAGGAAGGTTTTTTCTGCGCCTGATTACCGCCCTCGTGGCTCCATAGGCGTAATGCAACCCCTGACAATATGGAGACCGAAAATGAGGACAACAAGTAGAGCATCCAGATGTACAGCCCTTAACGCCGCCCATGGTAGTTATGGAGTGGGAAGTATATTGAAAGATCTTACAGGATCCGAGTGTGCTACACTTAAAAGAGGAGAGATGCAAACGGGACCGTACATAGGCTGCAGGCTTTTCTTCTCATACGAGTCTTCACTAATGTCTCCCACCTCTATCTACTTTCTGTGCCTCGGGATAAGTGCGAATGCGGGATCCAGCTCACAGTAAGACCAAAAGATCTCTGTGGCGGATACAGTACAGGTCAATTATAGTTAGGTGGGTGATGATGATTGAGACATAACGCATATTATTATAGTGATTATTCCACTCTAATCCATATAATATTATTCTGACTCATGTGTATCAATATATTATGTCATTTATTATATATAGTGTCTCAGTAAATTATACTGTGTCATGTATTAATTGGTGAAAGGTATGATGATATATTACTTTGGTTGTGAATGGAAAGTGTAATTAAAATATTATAAGAAATATTTAATTGGTATTTGATGTTCATGTGAATATAGTAAGTTACACGAGATGGAGCGTAAGGATGAGTGTGTATAGTTAGTATAGATAGTAAGGATTATGAGTGAGAGTGAAAAACAGATTATTGTAGTAACTATATTGTGTTTTTATCTCGAAGTAACATCGCATAGGCGCGCGCAACTCTCCCGTATATAGCGCGGTTTGTTAAATAGTCGATATTTGATAGTGCATACCGCTCTCAGTATTAGAAAATTTCGCTAGACCTCCCGACGATGCTTGGTTTGAAAGAAGAATGTGTTAGCGAACCTGGCAAAATTAGCATTCGCGAACCCGCTAGTTTCTATGCCTCACAAACAATTCAGCTCTCGACCTAATCCATTACATCCTCAGTAATGAGTAGGACCCCAATACCATTCTAATGAGTGTTGTTTTATGATACATTATGAAATCTCCTACTAAATTTAAATGAGAGGATCATCAGAATTTGGATGATAGTAAAGATTATTATATTATATAACATTAGTCTCGTTTAGAGATATATATAAGTAGTAAGATTTATTCAAATAAATGTGGTCATGATTGGAATAATCTTGATTCTTTGATTAGGAGTACAATGTATAAGCAGAAGTCACACAATAATTATTGTAGATAGATAGGAAAGTAAGATATTTTAAGCTAACAGAACATCGAATTATAGGAGTATAATTAATTCGTAGATAGATTTCTCGAATAACGTTAGTTACATAGTGAATAGTATGTTATTTGTTAATACCTATAGGCATACATATCTCCATCCACTTATATAGACGCAAATTATGAATAAATATGATTATAGTGTTATATAGATAATATATATATTATAATGAACGTTAGATGTAATGAATTCTTCAGATATCTGTATTGTCTCAGATAAGAGCAAAATGTGTTGAGGAGAATTAGAGATTATTAGTGATGGTATTTTCTAGGATGCTAGAGTTAGGATCGAGTATTAAATACCGTACGTGAGATTGTTGGATAATAAGTCTCGAATTAGGAATAAGCCGTACGTTACGTTTCTGTTGACAATTATAGCTGACCATCATACTACAATACTAGGTTACTCACACACTAATCAATACAACAACATATATAAACAACATAATACAAAAACAGACCAGGCCTCTAAGAAAAAAACGATAATAGTTGAAAATATAGATTTAAAATAGTTTTATTCATACTTATACCTCATGCTAAATACTTGCACTAAAAAACGATATAAATTCGTACAAAATATGCTCATAATAAGATTTATAACACGAGTATATAATACAAACATATAATAGTGAGAACTGGAAGAAAATACTAAAACTAGCCATCTCTCTCTTGGAGGAATGAAGTTCTCAACCAGCACCACTCGGTTCGCGTTCCATTCACGCACGTGAACAAATATATTGCCGGCTCGCATATAAATAGATTGAGACACAATCACACTCTAACACCTCAAATATACTCTGAGAATTTTCAAAACAATAACTGATAATATTACATAGGCAAACGAGTTCCCGTCAAGGCGACATCACCAATAGGATGTCCAAGCCTTGATACCCAATACCACTCCATTCTTTTCGTATATGTTTTAGTGTATGGATAATATTGACAATTTAAATAATCGCCACCTATTAGAATAAAATGTTTATAAAAAGAAAGAAAATCAAGGATAACATGACGAAGGTTAAACAATAAGGTTATATAACATGAACTGTTCGTCTGAGAGAATATGAAACCAACCGCATGTTGCCGCGTGTATAGACTAATATCATGCCTCAGCTTGCTTATAATGATTGTGCCATCCTCCACCCAAAAATAAGTCTGTATTCAAGAACATAATTTATAAAGACATATCTGCATGGTTCACTCAGTCAAGGCGTCATCTATACCAGGTGTCCAGCTACTGTCCTATCTCATACTCTCGGGATATAACTACTCAGGTTAGGTAATTGACATATCATAATTTTGTCTTTGATATCCAACTTTTATGTATAGTTTATAATGTAAGGGACTCAATCATATAGCACCGTAGCTATATTTCCTCTACGCGTCAAACTATGACGGTGGTTTACTCAATCTCCAGATAGTATAAGGATGTTAATTTAATTTACCTTCGATTAAATATAATTGTTGTATCTTTATACTTTAACATCTATATATATAATATTGCGATTAATTAATTAGCTCAATAATATATTAACATCTCTTAAAACAATATAATAGACGATATGAGATAAGGAACAGGTTAGTATCATAGTATCAGACAACTAGGTTGAATGTCCTCATGTACTCTCATAGGGAACTCTCGGTTGCTTTATATTATAATGTGTTCTTGTAATCCATACTCTTTTATTGTGTTGTAGAGTGAATGGCTCAAATCATATAGCACCGGGGCACTTATTTAGTCCTACTCACTGTCGCAAACATAGTCTGAGTGGTTTTCATATCCCATGAGAGATAGTCCACTAGTTTAATTCATATTTACCTTCTCCTCTATGTTCTTTATTACTTTCAACATATTATATAATTGCTGAATTATTTGTTTATGCAAATTTAACCATCTAAAAAGTATAAAAGGAACGAGAGATAAGTGGACGGCTGGACACCTTAGGTGATAGTCGCTATACGTTTCAGGTGAACTTCGGTATATATATTATGCTTTATAATTAGTATCTTGAATCAACTTTTAATGGTACGTTGGAGGTGAATGGCTCAATCATAATTAAGCTCACTCACAGGCATATGTCCTCTCAACGTGCAATCATGCTGGTGCTAGTTCAATCTCATAGAGAGCTCAGTATAATTTCATTTTTATCCTTCTCTCAATTAATAATGTGATTTTTCTTTTACTAATATTATATTAATAAAATATATATTAATAATAAAATAATTATATATATATAATTAATATATTTATATTATATTATATATATATATATAATTAATATATATATACTTATTATTATATATATTATATTAATTAAATATAAAATATTATATATTAATTATATATTATATATATAATATATATATATATTTATATATACTATTAATATTAATATATATATATATTATATAATATATATATATTAATAATTATATTATATATTATTATATATATATATTAATATATATATGTAATTATATTTATAATATAAGATTATATATATGTATATATTATAATAATATATAATATATATATATATATATTAATTTAATATTATAATATATATATATATATATATTATATTATATATTAATAATATATATATATTATATATAATATATATATTATATAATTATAATATATTAATATATATATATATATTATATATATATATATATATATATAGATATATTATACTATAATATTTATATATATATATACTATAATAATTAATCATATATATCATATATATATATATAGGGCCATTATCTTTCATTCAGTATTATATTCCTATTCATAATGTATCTTTAAAAACTGTGATGATGGAAAGGAATAATTATACGTAGAATTATCATAATAGCTGGTGGTTATAAATGCTTTAGGTATCCATATAATGATTTATTGACCTGATAAATGTTAAAAAAATAATAAATAAAATAATAATAAATAAAAATAAAAAAAATAAAAAATAAATAAAAAAATAAATAATATAATAAATAAATTAAAAATTATATCTCAAAACTATACAATAGCTACAGCGAAACAGCGTTACGAAAGTAAATATCATTTTTATTGGATATTCTAGTGATGAAGGAGATGTCACTCATCATGAGAGAAAATTAATTGTTAGTGATATGAAATATCGAGGTGAATAATAATAAAATAGAAAACAGAGAGAAAGTATTTTGTTGACTAAGAATATGGGAAGGGTAGGAAATTGTTAAATATAGTATAGGAAGAGATATGGGTGAGCGCTATATATCTACGAGGTTACACTTATTGTATAGTTACGTTTCTCGATGTGAAGAATATACCTCAGGAGTCGTAATCTATGAATGGTGTTAGCGTTTATACGGAGCACACAATGATAAAGTGTTGCGAGCGCGCGGGCAGGAGATAGTGATAGCGGGGCGTTTTTTTCTCTCGAGCTCAGCTTCTGCACCTAGCTAAATGGATCTGAGGAGAGGCAGGGAGAGGAGAGACACACTTCTCGCTCGGACAAGTCAAGTTAGAATACCAAAGATAGGACATGCGGGAAGTCTTGCGCGCGAGGACCCTCCCCTGAAATTGATAGAATGTGTGTGTGGAATTTTAATTGACCGGTAACGCACCGTAGTTCCCCGGTTGAATGCAGAAGGCGCTGAGAAGCACGACTCACTGCCGAATTGCGGTGCGTGAGAATTATAGGTCCATTTGTGGTAGGGGAAAGGATTGAGTAAAAAAGAATAAAGGAAAAGGAAAGGAAAATGATTAAACGATAGAGATAGGGTCGTATAATAGTGATTCTGTATCGAACGAATACCGCTAAGTAAGAATATGTACATTACTGAAGCCTATGGACATATGCATTGAATTTGTATCGCGGTAATTAATTTGGTTCAAGAAAATATGAACTCGAAGATAAAATTTATATATGTTTATTATTATATGTTTCTTGTTCTTTACTTTAATGTATACTCTACTTTAATGTTTGGTCCACAGAGATTTATGTTTAGAAAACCGAAATTTAGAATAGGAAATAGAGTTAGAATCAATAGAAAGTATAAAGATTTTTATTTTTGTTTTTTTTATTTATTTTAATTTTTATATTTGTATTTTACATTCATGATCGCGAGCGAGGGTCAAACTTTTGGAGCGCAGGTTATATCTGTCCAAGTCCAATAGTGTATATTCGCGTTTTGCCTGTAGGCATATAATATGTTAATGTAAAGTAGTGATGGGACAGGGAACTTAATCGAAAAGCTACCATATATATAGTAACGGTTAGGGTGAAAAGATGTAAATTAAAATAGAGGATAAAAATATTTGAAAGTTCAATAAAGGTGCGAATAAAATTAGATGAAGAGCCATAATGTTTATAAGAGGAGAAGTGTATTAAGGGGAGTGGTGATTAATGAGAGAGTATAGTGGTGAAGGGGATGCGTATGAGTAGGGGTATTAACGGAAATTAGGGTAAAGTAGTGAGGAGGATTACTAAGTGGATGAGATTATTAAAGAGACAAATTTGTGATAAAGGCCAGTATAAAGGGACTATATAATTGTTAGTTATTATAATATAAAAAAAGGTGAGAGCAAGAATATAGAACTAAAGAATGTGTAAATGGTGTAGTGAGAGCGTGAATATAAGAAATGTTAGAGTTGAAAAAGAAAAATAATAGAGGTTTATGGTGATAATGGTTGGGGATATATATATATATAAATAGATTGAGAATAAGTGAGAAAGCTTAGTGGGTATAGGAATATATTAATGAATGAGGGTTAAAGAGTGTGAATAATGACAAATGTAGTAGGCTATAATGGAACTATAGTGAGCGCCGATAATTTCGAGAAATGCCAAATATGTAAAGGATTATGGTGAGATTATCCGAGATGTCAAAGGTCACTATTAAATACTTAGCAGCGTATCTCATCTAGGGATGCAATAGTAATTATTCTTAGTGAGAATAAATGAATAAGTAAATATAATAAAAAAGGTGAAGATAGTAATGGATAGGTTAGGGAGAGGTTTAAAGGTGAAGGTCAGGAAGTAGGGTAAATGATAGGAGTTGTAGAGGATATAAGGGTGTAATAGGAATAAGTTATTGTGAGCTGGGATATTTTTAGTAAGGTATTATATTGAATTGTAAATAAATGGGATTGGGAGAGATGTATATAATTATATATAATATTGTGTATAAGGATTTACAAGATAGGTTATGGATAATAGTGGTAGTATAGGGTAAGTGGGGTACAGTGAGAAGTGGGATTAATTAGTGAAAATTCTAAATATCAAATGCGTGAATAAATGAAATTATATAGGGCTATGATTTAATAACTATGAGAAGAGTAAAAAAATGGTAAATAGATCCATACAGGTTCTATATGTATGAGTCTATGTGAGTATTGGATAAATGTTACAGGATGGGAGGACAGAGGGTGGAGGGATTATGACTAATAGGTTTATATATTTTAATATTTGGATATATGAATATAGAGAGGGAGAGGTTCCTCACTAAGTAGATTGGGGAGATGGTGTTTATGTGATTCCTACCTAGGTATATAAGGGTAATAGGTATAGATATAGGAAGTTATAGTGTGTGGTAAATATATTAATAGATAGGTTATTTGTACTTTGATGTATAGTAGGTGAGGAACAGTTTAGATTAGGGAGTAATTACATATATTTGATGAAGTGTAGGTGTGAAATAGAGATTTTAATCGGAGGATATAAGAGAATAATGGAGGGTTATAAAGTAACAAGGAGATATTTAGTATATAGTATATAGGTGTGAGAAGTGTAGTATATGATATTAACTTATATATAGGTATATAGTATATATTATATATTATGATTATGTTGATGTAATTACATAAATGATCAAGTATTCACAATGAAGTTGCTTGTGGAGAAAGGTATATAAAGGAAAGGGAAAATGAACGTACGTGAGGTGTTATTTATATATATCTGTAGAAGATAAGCATTATTGAATTAGAGTGTGAAATAGTGTGGGAATATAATTGGAAGGTGCTGGTAAGGATTATAGGTAAGTAGTATGAGCTGATATTATAATATTGGAAAAATGTTAATTAGTGGAGCCCTTTTATAGGAATAGCATGATATATTAAGAATGTGTAGTGAGTGATATATTATGGTAGTTGAGTAGAGAGTGAATGTTATTTAGGTAATGGTTCAAGAGGATAGGATGGCTATTGTAGAACTAGGGATGTTGTAATCGTCACCGCTAGCTTTCTAAATTTATTATTATAGAGGTGATATGTATGTGTCTGCATGAAGGAATGATTAGCATGAATGAAGTAGTAGATAATAGTAGAAGAGTAATGATGATAATTGAATATGAGAATGAATAAATGGTATAAATAGGATAGATATAGATTAATTAATGGAAAATAAATAGTGAAACATATTGTTTAATATACACTATTATGCGGCGATTGGAGTGATCTTTTCTTTTTAATTGTTTCTTATGAGCAGATCAAATTCTTTTGGAATTGTTTTTGCTAGTGTATATGATAGTTTTTGATTTTTTTGTGTGAAGGTGTAGTTTTGAGATTGAGGTCTGTTCTCGAGACTCAACGTGAGCGTCACTCGGAAGCGTGTCTGTAAGATATAAATCAGGTAAGGAGTAAATATAGTGTATAGTGTGTTTGTGAGGGAGAAACAAATGAATGTATAGAGGTGAATAGGTGTAGGTATTAGTAGTTATGTTAAGAGTAGGTGATAGGTATTATTATATATGTTAGTATTAGTAGAGTAAATGAGTTTTCAGTATATATTTAGGGTATAGGAATTTAGAAGGTAATAGGTATAATGAGATAGATGAAGGGGACGAGATAGTAATCTAACAGTATAGTAGTGAGTAAGAGTAAAAGTAAATTAGTGAAGGTAATAAGCATTATAAGTGGTCTTGGTATAATGAGGGAATTATGGAAAAGGTAGGTATAGGTAGTATTTTATATATCACATAAATCATTAATAGAAATAATGATATGTTATTTAAAAATAATATAATATTATGTATCTACAGTGCCATTATATATATGGAACTATTATATGTGGATGTAGAAAGCAATGTAGGTAGGTATTGAAATGCTATATATAGAGATAAGGAGGAAAGAAGGATATGGAAGACGCGATGTTCTTGGATCGATGAAGAGAGGGTTTGGATAGCTCAGGACACCTAGTGGAGAAATCTTAATGAATTAGAGTGTATAGATTATATTAGAAAGATAAATGTGAAGTGTTTAAGGATATAGATGAAAGTGTGATAAATAGAGAGATAGTATTAGATAGGGAAGAAGATGGCTTGGCGTGGAATGAGGCGAGCCTGAGCAGCATAGGGTGTCCCCAAGAATGCTTAAGACTCAGCTCTTACGGAATAATATTTGTGAGTGAAATTGGAAGAGGAACAGATAGCGAATGATATATTGAAGAGATAATTGCCGGGCGAGGCGCAGAATTGGGCCGCGCATATGAAGGAGAGGGATAGAGGAAGGTGGTCCCCAGTCGAAGAGACCCTACATGAAGATAGTTGGTTAATAAATATCGAGAAGAAATATAGGAATTATGCAATGATAGCAGAACCGACTGAGAGAGTGGGGCCCATTCGTGAAGCTGTGTGCCCAAGGAAGTCAACCTAGTAATAATTACATAGTTGCTAGAGCAAGTCAAATATGAATAGAAATCATTAACGTGACAGAGGCATAGCATTGTGCCGTCTCTGTGGGCGAAGTCGTATCGAGATAGAAGCCCTAAATACTGAAATTATAGTGGATAGCTGACAGACGATACATACCCTCAGCTTTATAAAGACACGCGCGCTATATAGGATCGCTTTTGTATAGAAATACTATATCCAGATCATAACCTCATATAAATAATCAAATTAAATAATTTGAAGATAACTCACGTCATTGGCTCCACTTCACTAGTAATATGTCCCACTCAAAACCCATATAAAATTTTAAGAATTAAAGTGACATAATATTTATAATTATAAATAATTTAATATTGATTAAATCAAATTAGTAATAATAGTATTTATAATTAAGAACCACATGGGCCTACCCTAGACTTGATTCACACAGTCAATCCATACAAAAAATTTAATAATAAATTAAGATTAATATCATATTAAAGTGAAGCCCCTATAATGGAGTCCTTCTCTATATTAGTACTGATCCCAGCCATAATATACCTCATAATTAATATAAATTAAAGAATAATATATTAAATCCTTATAATTATAATTTATTTTAAGGTTGTACTAGGGACTAGTCTATATAAGGTAGGCCTCATTACGGCTTCTGAATTATACTAATTCTTAGTTTGTTAATTATTATGGATTATTGACTTAGACATTCTAGAGCGTAGCCAATGCGACCTCTTTTAATTATTATTTCATTTAATTGATTAATTATGTGTTGTGTTTATGACTGGGACTCAGTCATAGCTATGAGTAAGGCCATTGGCTTTCTTATAATTAATATATACATACTATTCAATAATTACATTAAATTTATTATTAAAATAAATTATTTTACTTATAATTCTTAATTTTTATGGTGATAGACCGGGTACATTTACTAGAGTGCCGATGGTATTATGAAATTGCATACATTTTTAATTTTTTAATTATATATCTGGTCGATCTGGACAGGTTTAAAAAAGGATCTCAATGTCGGCTTTATCACTTAAAGTATTTATCTATTTATAATGTGATTGACTATGTATATAACATTCTAGTGAAGGATTCACATGTTTACTCTTATAATGTTGCGTTATTTTACTATTATTCATATTATTCTGCTTCGCTTTAACAAACATTCAATCAGGCCCATATAAGGTACTATTCTTGAGTATTTATTCTTTATATTTTCATTTTATTATTGAGTTGACTGGAATCATTATCTATAGATGAGGGCCAGTGCCGTGGCATTCTTATTATATTATATAAATTATATTATTGGTATTGTGAGACTGGCTAAACAGTCTAGAAAAGGACCCATGCTGTTACTTCTCATGTTATTATTCCTTTATTGTTATTACAGTGAGTAGACTGGGACCATTTCCTAGAGGGGTCTCAATATTTGCTCTCGCTTACTGCATAAACTAAATACTTTATTCTAGAAATTCATTCAAATATAAATTAAGAACGCGTGTTATTTTAGCCTCTCTAGATATTATCTCCCAGTCAATCCCATTATATAATAAAAATAATACAAGAAGCCGTTAATGGTCTATTTTCTTCTTATTTCCGAAGGCTTGCAGAAGACTCAATAACTCCAAACCCGTAAAGACCAAACGTAATATAAAGTAAGCCACTAATTGACCCATGAGTGTAGAGTAATGGTCCCTAGTCAAACCCCATAATTAATACAGCATTAACTATCATTAAGAAGCAGCATAAGTACCTATACAAGACCTATATTCTCCCATAAGTCATACCTATAATTAATATAAATGTATATATCATAGTATATTATGATAAAGATGTATGAATATTAATTATAATTTTAATCTATTTTAGAACTTATATGATTAATATTATCACTAATATTAATATATATATTATAGTATCTAATATATATTAAATATATATATATATATATATATAAATTTATAATATTATATTAATATATATATATATATATATATAGTAATATTATATTTATATACTAATATATATATATATATATATACTATATTATATATATAATATATATATATATATATATACCTGTAATATATATATATATAATTATAACTGTATATATATATAATATATATAATTATATATATATATATATATATATATATATATGATTATATATATATATTAATATATTAATATATATATAATTATATATATATATATATATATATATATATATATATTAATAATTATATATATACTTATATAATATATATTATATATATATTATATTATTAATATATATATATATATATATATATATATATATATTAATATATATTATATATAATATATATATATATATATAATAATTAATAATTTAAATAAAATAATAATTTAAGAAAACTCACGCATAGCATTAGCCCCTACAGAATGTCCCAGTCAATCATTAATAATATAAAGAATTATAAAGTTTTTTACCTATATAATTATATATATATCCTATTATTTATTATGCATCTTGATCTCCTAGTCTAAAATAATAAATAATAATATAAGAAGCCTGCATGAGCCCCTCTAGAATGTACTACGTTCATAACTTACATAATAAATATATCTAAATATAATATTAATAGGATATAATATACTTTAAGAAGACTTATATTTAGGGTTGGTGCTCCGGACCCGTTACTCCTAGAGCTGCGGTCTGCTCGTAGGCAGCCTCATTTTTGGCTAGCTCTCTCTCAAGTGAGACAGATGACGGATAGACTGAGATGACTCTCGAGTTGGCGCAGCTGACCAACATCTTTTTAAGCAAATGTCCCCCTGGTTCGCGAGTAGCCCAAATAAATAGGATACTCGGTGCTGGAGAAGCACAAAACAAAATGGTCCTTTTTAAAGACTAGTGCGTCAAGGTGCCATAAAAGGATGCTGCGAAGCACATTAAGAAGCTGCGCATTAAAAGTCTAACGTGCCTCTAGAATGTCCCAGGGCGAAACCCATAATTAAAGTAATTACAATAAGAAATAAGTATTTAAGAAGCCGCATGGGTCCGTGATCGTAGGTACGACCGTGTCACGCCGCGTTGGTGCGGGATTCTTTCCTCTTCTTCGCGCATACGCAGCCAACGACCACCAGATCCTACCCTTGCTTCGACCTCGCTATGTTGTCACCATATATGCCAACACTCTTCCCTCGAATAATCAATAAGTAAAAATTGAAAAGAGAAAAAATATATAAGATGTCGTTTTTTAATAGGCGTGCTAAAGATTTATTAAGACAAATTCAAAATTAACTGGGCTACTAAACTAATATATATCATTATACAGACATCATACAATAAAATACTATAAATATAATTATAATTAAGTTTAATTAAGATTGATTTTAATATTTCAAATTTTTTATTAACCCTACTATATCTCATAGCTCTGGGTTCATAAATGACTTACAATTATGGAAATAACAATGAATAACTAGTCATACACTAAAGAATATGTTTACAAGGACTATTACTCGTTTACAATTTAGCCTAATTATTTGTGGTAAAATATTGAAATAAAATATAATATAATTAAAATATATACGTGCATCCTTCAGTATTACATGAAGCTGATTTAGTATAATTACTAATTTTTTACTCTCTAATTGCAAGGTTAAATCAACGTCTAACTTTATAAGAGACAATAAATAATAGAAGTGAAAAAAGTAGATTATATACAAAAAGATAATTTATTATAATAATTATAATATAGAAAAAGACCAGAGAGAAAACCATCAACGATATAATAAGTCTAAAGAAAATAATCTTTAATTGGATTTTAGTGTTGGACATTACAACGAATTATGGTACAACGTAAACTCAGTGTTGAATAATTTCTATTCTAGTTTTATTCTCCAGAATTGCTCCAACTCCTCAAGAATATAAATAAATCAAAAGTTAGTATATATAATGAATAATGTACATAACTATAAATTATAATTATTATTTACTAAATTATTTATTAATTGTATTAAATATATTATATTAACTTATACTAGTAGTAATAATTAATATATGGTAAATCAATAAACATATATAGTTAAGCTACAATATTTGTGCAATTTTCAAATAAATTCTCTAATAATAATCCGTTCATCTAATACTCTATAATCAATTTGTTAGTTCTCAATATATTGATATTTATTAATTCCTATTATTGATTACTAGAAGAAGGAGACTCAATCCACTCTACATAATCACGTGAAAAGTTCTATAAGCGAGGAAAGCATGTTAGATGATCAAACAGAGGTCGTTGGCTAACACTCAAGCATTGTATATACCCTCCTGAGAAAATTATTGTCGATCCTTTACCAATTCACATGAAAATAATGATTTTCATAAATAGTAAATAATATTTTATGAGCGGCTAAAGAGAGCAGAATTACAGTGTCAATTAACAATTAATATGCTATAGATACATACAAGTCATATTATCACCAAAAAATAATGGGTGGAATTGATGCGTAATGATCATGCAAACCAACACTAAAATATTCACTAATAATATTATATACATTAAATATAATATGTCAGCACTGTTTTATCCATCGTAAAAATCAAATTAATCACGCCTAACGTAACTTTTATGCAGTTACTCGCTAGTAATTCTCGATTGAGTTTTAATGAACCGTTATATATAAATAAACTTAAATTGTGAGATAAAATAAGATCTATTTGAAACTGAAAATAAGATCTATCACAGGTCCTACAGGACCACTATCCTCAACTCAACTATCAACTTACATTTATTCACCTTCAATCTATTATTAATATATTTTAATTCTAATCTAAATCATAAGGAAAAATTCCCGTTTACTCTTAGTAATCTGTTGTCATAGGTTTTCTTGCGATGACTGCAAGTCCTCTATTATACGTGTATTAGCATATCCCTTACTAGCCTCAATCATTAACTCAGTTCATAATGAATTATGATTGAGCACTATACGTAGCGTTTCCTCTCCAGTAACAAACAAATATATATATCTCTTGTTACCTACCTGAGATCCATTTTGACTCCATCATGGAGATCATTATTATCACATTAATAATATCTATCGCCTACTTAAGTCACTCCCATTTCATGTAACTCGCTACAAACTTCCGGCTTACTCAACATCAAATATACCTACATATTTATTGGATTCTTATTCATTTCACATAATCTTATAAATCTTTAATCATTTAACTCTCAACGGTAACTAAATATGGCCTCTATTTAATCTTACATAACTGCTAATTGTATAACTCCTTTTTGTGTTTCTGATCTCACATAATACTTATATATTCATCTCAACCTTTACTTAATGAGGTTATTTAGACTTATATATTATATTTCTTAGGTTTACATTACTCGAAAGTATTGAAACTCATTCGCTCTCTCTAAACAAAATAATAGGGAAAAAATTATGGATAACAAAAGTATTATATTGCTGTCAAGTTAACTTTTATAATGGCACGTCGTGTAAAATAGCCCAACTTATTTTTATTATGTGAACTGTGGAGAAACTTACATTTAAGACGGACAATTAGCTTGGTCACTATAGTTGAAAAGGCCTATAGAATTGTACTTGGATTGTAAAGTTGGGATCGAGGATAAGTCCTGGACTTCACTTGTATGCTGCAATATCATGTTCCAGGAATCTGAAAAACTGGTTAAAAGGAAAACGTAGCCACATGAAATTTGCTGTACCTATGATTTTGCGTGAACCGACAAATAGCGTAACGGATTGTTACGACTTCTGTTTGACAAATGTGGCAGGGGTTCCCTTCAAATCCAAACATTGTATCCAGTATCCAAACCTTCACACGCAATGCGTCCAGTTCCTCATTCAGATGATTTTCCTGTACCTACACATCCCGATGAATTTACTGTTGACTCAGAGATGAACCCTTCGATCATTACACAAGGGTATCAAAATCCTGACTTGAACCACCCAATATATATGACATGTTTCATCATGAAATCAACACAGAGGAGCTTAGCATCTTGTCCGAGATCTAAACCTCTCACAAACAGACTCAGAATCGTTGGCTTCTTCTAGGCTTCAAGGCTGGAATCTATTAGAGAAAGGTGTAAACATTAGTTCATTAGGAGGCAGGCAGAGACAGTTTTGCAACTATTTTGCGCAGAAAGATGGCATTGTATATTGCTGTGATGTGAATGGCCTATTTGGACAGGCATTGGGACATAAGGATAAACCAGCAGAGTGGCGCCTGTTTATTGATTCTTCCAAACGTAGTCTCAACGCAATGCTACTCCATATATACCAATGTTTTTTCCGTCTGTTCTGTAGCATATTCTACAAATACAAAGGAAACGTACGAAGTTATGAGTTCTATACTTAACTTAGTTGAGTACAACATTTAAATGGCACATTTGTGGGGACCTGAAGGTCGTTGGACTATTAACAGGCATGCAACAGGGATACACAAAATTATGTTGCTTTCTCTGTGAATGGGATAGTTGCGACATAAAAAATCACTAAATTCGGAAAATGTGCCTTCAAAGACATGATTTCAATCCTGGGACCAAAAACATATCACATGAACCACTTGTGAATCCGCAGTTTGTCTTTCTTCCACCTTTGCACATTAAACTTGGTTTGATGAAAATATTTGTAAAAGCTCTTGACAAAGAAGGTGTGGCATTCTTGCATCTCAGGAACAAATTCACAAATTTAAGTGAGGCAAAGATAAAAAAAAAGGTTTTTATTGGCCCCCAAATTAAAACAGTCTTCCGAGATGGAGAGTTCGAAAGGAAAGTGCCAGAAGAGCAAAAAGCGGCCTGGCTAGCATTCAAATCAGTGTGCTCAGGTTTCCTTTGAAATGAGAAAGCTGAAAACTATGAATATCTTGTACGTCACATGGTGGATTGCTTTCGTGATATAGGTTGCAATATGTCTTTAAAACTACACTTTATGGACTCGCATCTGGACTTCTTTCCCCCCAACCTTGGCGCAATTAGTGATGAGCATGGTGAAAGGTTTCACCAGGACATCTCTATGTTTGAAAAGCGTTTCAGTAGGCGATGGAATGAAAGTATGCTTGCTGAATATTGCTGGTCGTCTCTTATCAGGAACACACCAACAGATGCCTACAAGGAGAAAAACAAAAATCGAAAAAAAAATCATTTTTGTGTGTGCTTGTTATAATAATCAAGACACAGTTACAATTCAATGTAACACCAATATGTATAAGATGAGGAGTGTGTCTACAAAAAAAACGATACGTGATGAAAGTTTTTGGTTTTCATAAATGTAACAAGCACCTTTTGTTTATATGGAATCACATATTTTCATGTAAAAGACAGAAAAATTTAAAATTTGTTGTGCAGTGTAATAAATCTAGTTTCGATATATAAAAGGTTCTAATAAGGAATTCCTTAAGCTTGCTGAAACCCCACAAGAATGACATCTCCGACGGTGAACCACTTCTAGAATGCATTTAAATCTTCGAGTTATTACTAAGAATAACGTCATGTATTACTGAAAGGTAGCGAACTTTAATTCTGGCCTGTATTTTCTTTAGTTCTTACTGATCCTTAGGTCGAATTGATTAAAGTGTGACTCAATTGACCATATTTTGAGAGAACTTTGCTGACTGCTGTTTGAGATGTCAAAACATTTCTAATGTTGGTGGCCGACGGAGTTTGTGTTTTTCACTCAAGAAAGAAACAATTTTCTTTATATTGGCACCAGCATCTCTCATGACACATTGAACATCATCTGGGGATAGGTTCCATTTTGTCAACATTCCATTAAATACGCCACTGAGATATTCACCTGTATGACGTTCATTGAGAGGTTCAGAGCACGACACAAAATTTTGCTTTTGAAATAATTATCAACGGCTTGACTACTCAGAGAAAAACAAAGAAACTGCTGATAGAGTATCTGACCATTC
>JABUQX010134939.1:0-5000 GCA_015478945.1 Trachelipus rathkii | reverse complement strand
TTTTAGTTTTATATTTATTATATTTATGAGAATATAATAATAATAAATAAAAATAGATAAATAAATATAAATTTGAATATTTAGTATTTATTATAACTATAAAAGCCATTTATTTATTATTACTATTACCGAGTAATATAAAAAAGTATTATTGTTCGTATTTCTATATTAATTTGACTAAAAGATAAAATAGCTCCATACTTAAATAATTTTTTTTTCTTTTATGACACGCACTGAACTATTATTCTGATCAATTACTCTGACCAAAAATTTTTTGACCCATATAAATTAATAAAGTGAATATCCTAGAAATCCTATATAAAGTATATAAATTTTTTAACTTTGTCCCCTATCCATTTTTAGGCTGATAGAATAGCGTAATTTATTAATAAATAATATCAATCCAATAATTTAGAATAGAAATATACGGTCAGGTATAATATTATATATATTATATAATTTCATAAAGATATATATGATCATACTAGAAAATTAAACTAGTTTTAGACATAAAGTATATTGTCCAGTTCAGTCAGTGCTTGAGATTATAGAATGGGCATCCGTTGCGACTATTTAAGATACATTCTGCTAGTAAACTTGTGTTAATTTTATGATTTGAATATAGATGCCTCCGTTCGCGCCTGGTCTGTTTTCCGGGTCGTCTCCATCTAATGTTCTCTGATAATTTGATTAGGAAACCTTACCCACGCTTCTCTTTTGGTGCCTTTTTGTTTTTTGCTTTTTTCTTCTAACTTAAAGCTTTCAAACTTTTATTTTCGACTTTCTCTGGCCTGGAATGATGGACCAGTTTTTATGGCGTGGCTTTCTTTTTTATTTCCGTATCTTACTTCCATATTTACTGATAATTTTATGATTCTAGGTAGGTCTGGTTTTTTCAATTTCGATAGATTGTACTTTCAAATTTTCCTCCAGTTCACTTGAGAGGAAGATATTTATTTTCTTCATTTTTTTCGCAAGGGTATTTATTATGTAAATTTTTATCTACTTTATTTATAGTACCCCTCTGCTCTTAATAATAATGTTTGATTAATAAAAAAAAATTTCACGTGATGTTTTACTCCATTTTTGAGATACTAGATTAACATCTGTTCTATAAAATTTTTTATATCTATAATATATTTCTGTTCTCTCTCGCTCTCTCTCTAACTCTCTCTTCTCAATAATCTATTTTGCTTCCTCTTCTCACACCCTCCCTTCCTGTTCCCCTTGGACTCTCTACCCCTCCAAACCTTTCCCTCAACAGATAACTTCAATAAACTAATATGATATATTGGAACCGACCTACTGATCTCTATCCAACATGGTCTGCCAATCATACGATATAATCAATAATTTAGTCGGAAATATATTTTCGTAGTAACTAATAGGTCAGATGACTTCTTCATATTATCTGCTCTGCTCCTCTTATAAATTCTCTCTAATACTTACCTTACATTATCCTTCTTCATCAATCGTCTCCTCTTCTCTCTTCTCTCTCTCGTGGGTGCTTCTACGAATTAGAACGCATTCTCTCTCTTTAATTTTAATAGATTTTATTTATTATATGAGGAACAAATTATAAAGATATTAGAATTGCAACGCGAGGAAAATCGAAACCTTATATATATATACATTATAATCAAAGATGAAGATACGAGAGATAGATATGATATACATATATAATATAGTACTAATCGAAGATATTAGTATATTATGTATAATTATGTATAGAATATAATCAAGTTATAACTTATATAGACGGGAGGAGGATCTAAAATATATATAGTATATAATACTATAGATAATCTGGCGATGGAACGGAGTCGCATAAAATAAAGATTTTTTCATTGCAACTCCGACTCCCCCGATCCTTAAATTCAAATTTGGAATATTCGACGCTCGACTGCCGACTCCGACTCCGACTGCACTTAAACAAAAAAATAATTTCGATGACCGCTCGACTCCGACTCGGCGTTAAAAACTAAGGAAGATTTTCAAACTCCGAACTTCCGAGCTACCGATCCAGCGAAGTCAAATCAAGATGATTTGACACTCTGACTCAGGCTTATGCTTACAGAGATACGAAGAATAAAAACATCAATATTGTTACTTTTGATCAAACGAATTTGCTTTTTGACCCGATAAAGAATCTCCCACCTCTCCAGAATCGAATAATCCTAAAATCTCCACAATGCGTTTATAACGGAGCTAACATTGAAGTAAAACCTAACCTTAAGGAGCTGAGAGGTTGTTGAATAGTTGTAGGCAGGAGAATCATCCGCGTCCGCGAGATAAATTTTTCGCCCTGAGGCAATACCCGCAACTTAATATCCGAGGCATTTGCATTTCACTCTCAAACATGTACTTCCTCTCGCATTAACATATTTTGTATGCAACCAGATAGCAGAGATTAGTATCATTTAAATGAATATGGAACTACATGTTTCCTCAACTTTCTTTCGCTTTACTTATATGAACGCAGAATATTGTTATTCAAATCTGTTAGAATTCTAGTAAAAAGAACTAGGGGTCCAACGTATTGGGAGTATTGGGGCGAACTAATAAAATCGAGCTTGTTCCCTTAATGTGCTATCGAAACAAACACAAAGGTGATAAGGCATACTTGAATAGGTTGAATGTATGATTAGTACGATTTTAGGGTAATCACGGCTGTATATTACTCGTTCATTTCTTAAACTCCGTTTATTGTAAAGTGACGTTAAACATATAATGAATTATATATTCAGCGGAAAATTGCTTGTTTGCCAGAACGATAGATTCTCCAGTTGGAACCGATGAAGCTCTGTCTGACAAAAATTGGCCTGCTTTTA
Organism: Trachelipus rathkii; assembly: GCA_015478945.1. Taxonomy (NCBI): domain Eukaryota; kingdom Metazoa; phylum Arthropoda; class Malacostraca; order Isopoda; family Trachelipodidae; genus Trachelipus; species Trachelipus rathkii. The sequence goes on along the minus strand of JABUQX010134939.1, from coordinate 2,169 downwards.
AAGAGGGACTTTTCAAAATATATAGGTGCAGAACCACTAATGCTAGTGAGAGATATATACGTAATATAAGAAATTTCAAAAAACTTCCAAACCCGATTACTGGTGAATCTGCAATAGCTAACCTTTTTTATTAGAGCACATCCCTAAGATTACAAACAATCTAAATTTTCTTATTAATATTGAAACCATACGTGACTTTATCCACAAGGTTAAAATTAAATTTCGTATTTATAGCTCATTTGTGATGAAATGCATTACCGCTAATTAGCACCAGATCAAAGAAATTTCAACCAGTCCTTTTTAATTATTAATTTTATTAAATATATCTAGACTAAAAATAAGATAAAATATAATATAGAATATGCAGAATAAATAATATACCTAAGAATTTTCATTAGTAATCTTAATGACGAAAAATGCAGTTGATAACACATTTGTTCCATAATTATAGCTAAAAAAGGGTAGAATATATAATATTTAATATACTACTACTAAAATGAACTCTCTTTTCTCTTTATGGTATTATTCATGCACGCGTACATAATAATACTCATAATGTAAGAGTCTTGTTCAGTATATATAGGTGGATGTCAATCATCAGAGACAACTCTATGGTTCATTTTGAATAATGAAGATTAATTTTCATATAATAAGCTATGAATAAATAACTCTCTACTGAGTGATATATTCGGAATTAGACCAGATTCGCCGGTGGATTTTGATAAGGTGTAGAAAGAAGTGCTGTTTAATAAGTTTTTCACAACTTTCTTGCAGAGACACTCCCGGCAGGAAAATACCTGTAGTATGCCTTCCCACTAAGTAGTCAGCTGGCGAGCATCTTTTCCCAGCGATGCAGCATCTCATTTACGAAGAAAGAGAAGCAAACTCTCCTCCCTTAAACGGGCTCAGAAGCTTTAGTTTTTTTTAACTTAATTTAGAATTAAAATTTTATTATCATTTTTTTAATATATAACTTTTTTTAAATGTGTTGAGGCTGGGGACGGGAAAGGCAGATTCATGGTGGCCAAAAGGCGTGAGGTCTCCATATCCTCGCAATCTCAGGTTAACAGGTAAACACACAGACTATATAAAAACCTATATACTATAATATCCAATAATCATTTATATCAAACACAGTCACTATACATATATATACTAATATATATTTAGTATTTATCACATCTCTCATATAATCTATAATGTTATATATAATATTATATAAACCTGTAGCGGCTATCTCTTAATACATTTAGGTTATATAACCTATACTGCATTGGATACTTATCCATCTAACTGCCGGATCTCTCATACTATATTAACACCTCCTATCACTCACTATTTAATTTACTTATATAAATGTTTATATAATATATATACATATATATATATATATATATATATATATAATATATAAATACGTATTATATATATTATATATATATAATATAGAATATATATATTATATATATATGATATATATATATTATATATATATATATATATCCATATTATGATTATCTATATTATATTAATCTAATTATATAATAGTATATTATATATTAGTATTATGAATAATTATATATATATATATATAGTTTATATAGTGTTATTATATATATTATTATTATATAAAATATTATATATATTATTTAAATATATAACTGCCATATATATAATTATTTATAAGTATATATATATATTAATATATATAATATATATATCATATGGTGATTGAGTATCAAATATACTGTTAATTATAATATATATATATAAGATATTTAATATATTATTAATAACAAATTATTATATATATATAATATATATATATATATATGTAATATATATTTAATATTAAATTATATTATTATATATATATATTATAATATATAATTGTTAAAATAATTAATTAATATTTAAAATTGTTATTATTAAATAAAGCAGGTATATGATATATATATATAATAATAATAAATAATAATATATATTATTATTAATAATATTTTTAATTATATTATATATATATTATAATAATATATATTAATAAATAGTTATTATAATTAATTTATTATTAAATATATATATTAATTAATATATTATATATTATAATTATATACTTATATTAATAATTAATATTATAACCTATAATATAATCTAATATCATATAATTAA
>JABUQX010134938.1:12500-37563 GCA_015478945.1 Trachelipus rathkii | reverse complement strand
ATTATTATGATTATTTATTTATTATTGATATATTATTATTATTATTTTATTATCTATTATTATTATTATTATTATTATTATATTATTATATTTATTATTATATATTATTATTATTATTATTATTATATATATATATTTATGATATATTATATATTAATTATTATATTATTATTACCATTATTATTACCAATATTATACTTCATACAAGATCTTTCATTTCACCTATTCATCTCCAATAAGTTATATAGTATATATATATATATATTTATATATATAATATATATTATATAGTATATATATATATATAATATAGTATATATATATATATATATAATAGAGATATATATATTATTATATATATATTATATTATATATGTTTAAAAAGATTTCTAATGAGAAGGTAAAGAATAACTGCCTTCTCTGGGATTGAACCACCGCATGTTGCGCGTGAGACAATATGCCCGGTTGCATACAAGGAGGATAGCCCAGTTGTATAGCACCGGGCATATTGTCATCACGCGCAACATGCGTTGGTTCAATCCCAGAGAAGGAGTAAATTCGTTACCTTCTCATTATTGTTTCTTCCTTTAATCATCTATCTAATGCGGATATTATGCAATATTTAACTCTTATATATATAATAATATATATATATAATATATTATATATATATATATATATAGTATATATATAATATTATATATTAATAACTAATAATATAGGTATAAATATATATATATATAATATAATATATATATAATATAATATATTATATATAATATATATAATAATAAATATATATATATATATAATATATATATATAATATATATATAATATAATTTGTTACCATTTCAAACTTAAATTCGACCATTAGAATTCTAGTACTCACACCACAAAATCCCAACTCCTTCTTTTCCCCATCAGCACACACACACATTTCACACCAACACCATGATCTTCACCGCTTATTTCTTCATTGTTCAGCATAAGCGAACAAATCAAATTTAAACTTTCTACATACATTAATTAACTCTCTCCTCTTCTCTTCATCATCATTTTTCCACCGATATTCCATGTACCCATACGATTCATAAAGTTTCACTGATAGATAGAAGGTCGCTGACAGGGATTACGACCTTCTCCGAGGCAAAAATAAGCATTCCTGCAAAGATATAAGTGGAAGTGGGTGGCCCACCAAACTACCACTGTCTCTTTAGTCACCTTCTATGACATGTAGAACATGCGCTAAAGGAATTCATTCTCCATCATACACGGGGATATAAGGTATTGTCTGTAAGGTGTTGTCGGAAACAAAGAAAAATGTGTATGTGACCGCAAAAGAGAATAGCGAACCATTGAGCACTGGAATGTTATGGGATATACCCTTCAAAAGTTAAACCTAATCTGAAGTATTTCCATCGATTCGAGTGGCTGCTCTAACTCTATAATATATATTAGTATTATATATATATATATATTATTATTATATATATATATATATATATATATAATATATATATATATATATATATATATTATATATATATATATATATATATATATATAATATATAAATATATTAAAAATAAAAAAAAAATATATAAATAATATATATATATCATACAACACACACACACAACATATATATATTTATATAAATATATAATAATATATATATATAATATAATATATATTATATATATATATATATATATTATAATATATATATATATATACAGTATATATACTATATATATATATATATAAATTTTAAATGAAAAACATGAAATTAATATATTTAAATAATTTATAATTAGTCTTTTTTTTTTATTTTAAATTTTAATATAATTATATTTAAATTAAATTATTATAAAATATATATATATATTATATATATTATATTATATATATATAATATATAATATATATAATATATATATATATATATATATAATTTAATTATACATATATATAATATATATAGAATATATAATATAATATTAATAAATATATATATATATAATATATAAAATATAATATATATATTATATCTTTCTATTCAATGATCTTTGGATTAAAATGTGTTAAATTCAACACGTTTCATTAACCACAAAATTCAAACTGAAGCCGGAAAATGGCTCTCACTCTCTTAAATAATGACAAGATTCCTTTTTATTTTTATAAATCGGATTTCTTTTGTTTTATTGTAATTGATTAATTTATTGATTAAATATTTGACCCACATTATAGATTATATATATAATATATATATAATATATATAGATATATATATAATATATATATATATTATATATATATATATATATATATATATATATATATTATAATATATATATATATTATATATAATATATATATATAATATATAATTATATAAAATTAATATATTATATATATATAAATATAGTATTATTTATACATATATATATATTCAAGAATAGTATATATATATAGTATATATATATTAATATATATATAATATATATATATATATATATATATATATATATATATATATATATAAATTAATATAATATGTTATAAATATATATATATATAATATAATAATATATATATATAATTTATATATATATATATATATAATATATATATAATAATATATATATATATATACTTTATATATAAATATAATATAAATATTATATAATTATAATAAATATAATATATATATATATATAATATATATAATATAATATATATATATATATATATAATAGTATATAATATTTATATAGTATTATATATATATATATATAAAATAAATAATATATATATATATAATATATATATATATATAAAATAATATATATAATAAAATAATAAATATATATATAATATATATATATATAATATATATATATATATAATATAAATATATAATATATAATATATATATAGATATATATTATTAATTCAAACCATAAACAAAAAAAAATTGACCATTATTAATTAATTTATCGCATAATGAACAAAAATCATAATCACAAAATAGACAAATATACTTATGAATAAGTGTATATTATTCCATTATAACATATTATTATTTATTATTCAATAAACTATTTATCATATTATTAATATTTATTTATCTATATTATTATTATATATATTTATTGATCTATTATTATATTATTATTATTATTATTATTATTTTATAGTTATTATTATTTCATAAAATTTATTTTACATATATATTTATTCCTATTATTATGTATTATATTATTATGTATTAACATTATTATATATTATATTATTACTTTATACTATTATTATTTATTATTATATTATCACGATTATGATTTCAAATGATTATCATTATATATTATTATATAATATTATTATTATTATTATTATTATATTCATTTATTATATATTATTATTTTTATTATTTTTATTATTTATATATATTATTATTAATATATTATTATTATTATGATTATTATTATTAAATTATATATTATTATTATTATGATATATTATTATTATATTATTATATTATTATTATTATATTATTATTATTATTATTTTATTATTATTATTATATTATTATACATTATTATTATTATTATATATATTATATTAATATATTATATATTATTATATATTATTGTTATTATTATTATATATATTATTATTATTATTATATTATCCCATTATTATATATATTATATTCACCTTATATAGATTATTTTTTATTATATTATATTATTATATTATTTTATTTTATTATATTATATATTGATTACCCTATTATTATTATTATTATTATTATTATTATTACTTATTATTATACTAATATTATTATTATTATATTCTCACATATTATTATTATTAATATTATTATTATATATTTGTTATATATTATTATTATTATATATTATTATATTATTTTTATTTATTATTATTATTATTATTTTATTATTATTTATTATTATATATTTATTAATTATTATTAATATTATATTATAAATATTTATTATTATTATATATTAAATTATTAATTATTATTATTATTATTATATTGTTATATATTGTTATTATAATAGTATTATAATTATTTATATGTTTCTCAAACCTCCATAAAATACTTTTTCTACAGAAAAATATTTCTTTCAATATTATTAAGGAAAAAATAAAAAACTATTGCCAGTCTTCTGGCAGTCCAATAAAACGTTATTTCCGTTAGAATAATTACGTTTATTTTTAGATTTAACAATTTTGATAAATGTCGCTTAAACTAATAACAAAAATATAGAAATAAAATTAATAATTTCAAAAGTTAAAAAAGTTAACCTGCGTGACTTTTTGTTACTTAAATTGCTTAAAAAAATGTTGGCATTCATTATATTGATATATATTACCCTAGTTTATGTAATCCTTAAGAAGCCCTTGATATCCCCGACGGAATTCATAAAAATTATTCTTGCTTTATATGCAAATTTCTTTATTTTGTGATCGAGTTTTTTATTTTCTTCTTTAAAAAGTTGAAATACTTTACTCGGCCCCTTAATAGTTATGCGTCCACCATTCTCAAGTTAAGGTATTCGTTGGTATCATTGTATACCCCGTCGACGCCTCCGTTCTCCTCCAGAGATCTTCCATGGATGAAATGTTCCAGTGTTCGGGTTGAGTAGTTAGATTATAGCAGGGAGGTTCAAAGTCCCGAGATGTGTTCACTCTGGATCCTGGTTACATTTACAGATTTTTTTGTGTTGCTGTAAAAGTGAATCTTTGTTTTAATATGTGTAAAGCGTGGTGGCCGCATCTTAACTGGCCAAAGACACTGACCTGGTTCTTTGTAAGACGAGTTGAATTCTGTGCCTAATTCTGATGTCGCTTTCTTTAAAATCGTTTTCCATAGGTGGTCTGCCCTTCTAAAGCTAAATTTTCTGTTAGTATCGGTGGATTGTTGTGTATGATGTTGTTTTTAGAGTGAAGTGTCAGAATTTGTTTGAATATAAAGCTGTGAAGGATTGTTTGATCTGTGTGCATGGGTTAGAGAGGTATGCATGCGGTGTTGGGTTTTGAGTTTTGTCGTGAATAGAGATATGCCTATCATATCCAGGTGTTATGAGTAGTATTTTGGTCCATCGTCCAGGTTTTTGTAGTGTGTTGATGTGCATCCTTTTAGATCTTATGCTTCTGCTTATCGTTGGATTCTTTATGATGTTTTTGATTCTAGTATTCGATGCGCGAAGATGGAGAGCCGTTGATTAGCAATCTGACAGTATTGTTTGTATATGTTGTGGATGTCTGGATTGTTGTAAAGTCTGCGCCACATAGTCTTAAAAATTTCATATTTCTCTGCTTTCAATGACATTATGTTGTCTGTGCTGTTGTGAAGTGATGCTGTAGGTCACAGTTCCCAAGATTTTGGAGTAATTGTTGTAAGCATATGTAATTGTTGTTAAAGTACCTTGGGAGGATGTGATGCCAAGATGCCGCGGTGTGATTAAATAATTGAGTGATTTCTGAGAAGATGATGCATCTCTGTTTCTGTTACCATGTTGAAGTTGGTGAGAGTCTGCAAAATCTATACAAAAATTCTAGCGTCTATAAACCAAAGTAAAAAGAGCCTTATAATTCGATATCGCAAAGTTTTTCCTTTCTCTAGTAACATAACTATCTTTGATGAGAGCATCAGCTCCGATTGTAAGATACGGAGGTACAATACGGTTGAAAATCGAAAGAAAAGCATTAAAAAAGTCCTCCATACCAAAATCTTTCCGTTGTTAATCTTATCTTTGCTGGGCTAACAAAAAGTTGACGGAGAGTGTGATCAGTTCGATCAGTGTTAACTGTCTTCCAGCTAAGTTAACCAATTTTTGATATCTTTAATATAGCCAATAAGCCTCTTTCCGCACAGAAACATGCTTCCATTCTCAGCTTGACAATCGCACCACCACCACGCAGTGCAACAGGCCCCCTTCTCCCTATCATATTACAGTCCCCAAAGCATTTTCTGAATTCTGTTTTCGATCTGAAGGCAAACCAGTATCTTTAAATTATTCATTATCCACCCTTCTGGAAAATTGCAAACTTTTAACATCTCAGAGCTTTACTCACCCAATATTCAAGGGCTAATTCGCAAGTTATAAGCTAAAGACAGATTTTTCCTATAACCCTCACTCATCTGAATAATGGGCATTTTCAGCAAAATCCAACCTTCCTGGTCAGACGAAGCTCGTTGGAAACGATCTCGAGCCAAGTAATCTGACGGACTCAGAAAAGAAAACAACTTGTCTTTATTAAAGCATTATATATATATATATATATATAATATATATATATATATATATATATATAAGTATAATAGATATATATATATATATGTATATATATACATATACATCATCTATAATACAATATCTCACCTATATATATATAATTTATAATATATATAAATTATATATATATATTATAATTATACTATACTTAGCGTATAACACATTATTACACAATATATCACTATACCGCTACTCACTAATTCAATATATTATTATTCATATATATAAGCTAAAATAAATTTATATTATATGGTATGAATATATTTATATACCACCGATTAGTTATAATATCTATCAATATATAATATATATTATAATATAATATATATAAGTATAATAATATTAAATATATATAATATATAATACATAATAAATAAATAAATTTTATATTATAATAATAATAATAAAAAAATAAAAAAAATAATAATAAAAAAAAATAAAAAAAATACCCGCGATATATATAATATACAATATATATAATATATTATATATATAAATATACATATATAATATTATATATATAATATATATATATATTATATATATATATATATATCCAATATAATAATAATATATATAATATAATTATATATATAATATATATTATATAACTCCTCTTCTCCAAAGCGAAAGTTACTAAAATGCTCCATGAACGAACTGATAATGTAGCTCCTCCAGTGACGTATACGATGGTAAGCTATACCTAAGCGTACATATCCATACCATTTTACCAGATTTATAAAGCAGTCTTGTACTACCATCTGTTTTATGTCTATGGCATTGCTAACTCGTACGTCGCACTAACATTCATTTTAGTGAAGAGAGTTTCTATCCTCTTACTTTATATGGACTGCATAAAACTATAACACGACCTATCACTATTCCCATGAAAACATAACAAGCGCCACTGAACATGCTCTTCTTTAAGACAAGCTTAGGGACCCTAATCTCCCATCGTCAACTATGGTTTTAAGGCACAAAGCTCAAGAGTCAGAAAATTTGAGACGACCCTCTTTGAAGAGAACTAATCTCCTCAAATCAAACGATAAAATATGGGAAGTTGTTAAACTGTGATAGAGAGAACCGCCGTTGAGTGTCAGAGTGATTGTAGAAGAAACTGGGTTGGATAAAAATGCAGTTCATGAAATTTATCAGAACTATGCAATAATCGAAAACACACCTTCAAAATTAGTGCCCGAAGATTTTCTTTAAGCAGCAGAAAGCGAAACAGGGTATCAAAGTGAACAAGACTTACATGAAGTATAAATTGAAAATGGACATAACTTTTTAGATAAAGATATAAATTCTATCCAACTCATGGGTTTTGAGTAATCCTAAACAAATGCCAAAATACGCGAAATGGCACACAAAAAATCTCCTCGTCGCAAGAAAAAGCACTACATGAGCAAGTCCCAAGTGAAAACACTAATATTGTTTATTCTACAGACGTGTATTGTGCACAAGAATTTGTCTCTTATTACAGACCATTAATCACGTCTTTTACAAATGTCTTGGAACGACTTCAAAAACGAGTTCAGCGAAATAAAACAGACATTGCAGACGATCTGGTTATGCACCATGATTAGCGCCCATCTCAGCACTGCTCTCAATTATGGTTAAGAAGTCGGCGAAGAAAAGCATCAAGTAATTCCTCATCCTCCTATAGCCCAGACTCTCTATTGATCTCTACTCCTACCTAAGTTAAAAAAGTTAAGGACTCATTTAGGAACACACATGAAAACATAAAAAATACCTGCATAACCTGTCAACTAAACACACTTCGGAAAAAGACTTCCTGGTACCTGCTAAACAGCTGAAGGAAACGTTGAACCGCTGTTTAAACCTCCCAAGTGTTATAAACTCAAAGAAACTATTTAGATTATTATAACAGCAAATAAATAATAAATACATTCAATACATCACTGGATATTGCAATAATTAGTTAGAATATAATTTATGTATAGTAGTAATAAAATTATAATCATATACTAATAATATAATAAATATATATATATATATATTTATATAAATAATAATTTATAATATATTATAATAAATATATTAATATATATAATTAATAAGTAGATATACCTTATATACCAATCAAATAAATGTGTACATATATAATATATATTATAACTATATTAACATACTAACCAAAGAATCATCATCTATAAATATTAAGTACCTTATACTATATATATAACTATGATATTACCCTCAATAATCTAATAATAATCTAATATAATATATATATATAAAAGTATATATAATACTTAAAAATATATAAATATATATATATTATGACTATTTTTATAATAATAATATTATATAATAATATATTATTATAATAAGATATAATTTAATCTATTAAATATACTCTATAATAATATATGTGATAATATATAAATATATATATATATTAGAATAATAATATATATATATTCTGTATATAAGATATAATATAAATATATAACATAATTACCCTACCTATCCCACTATACAAAAATAAATTATATATTAAAAACGCCCTTACTATTTAATATATACCATATATTATATATAATATAAATATATATATATATGCCAATACCCGACAAATTTTACAATATAATTAAATATATTTTTATAGTTTTATATTTTATATAAAACTATTATATATTTTATATTAATTTATATGTACTTAATGTTAGGTATTATAATTCATACTATATGAAAATAAAATAGTATATATACTATAATATAATATAATAGGCTCACTACTACCAAAATATAATATATATAAACTATATTAATTATACCACCTATAAGTTAACCCTCAAATACCATAACACAATCTACCTATACTATAAATAAATCCCATAACATTTTCCGTGGATAATTTAAAACAAAAGAGCGAGCGAGGGTCTAGTCTTGGGTTCAGTAAATTCCCTCTTAAACAAAACATCCTCACAGTCTGCGTCAATTGAAATTTGTGGTTCAAGGAATAAAGTCAAACTCTTTTAGCACATTTTAACATCCCACGAAAACTAATTGAAAATGTTACCAATATAATATTTATATTATATTTTCTATATATATAATATATATATTATATATATAATTATATCTATAAATGATATATACATATTTATATATATATATATATATTTTTTTTTTTTTTTTTATATATATATATAGAATATATATTAATATTATATATATATATTGTATAGGTAAACATTTCAATATTATCTAAGCCAATATATGGTATTAAGTGTAGTTTTCCTTGACCAACAAAATTTAAACTTAAATCTCTGAATTATATCTTTCTCGTCTTACTAGAATAAGAATACGAGGTTACATTTTATTTTTCATAACCTTATTCTCTTGTTTTAATAATGATAATTATACTACTACTATCGTGTAAATAATAAAATAATTATTATTAAATATATATATATATATACTGGTATATATTATGGGTATATATAATATTATGTACTATGTATTAATATATATATATAAAAAATATATACATATATTATATATATAATTATTAAATATTATATAAACTGTTTAGATTTATATACTATATATATAATAAATATTATAATATTATTTAATATATATTATAATATTATATAATATTATATTATATTTTTAATATATTATATTATATACATAGTATATATATATAATATATATTAATATATCATAAAATAGTATATAAATATAAATAATATACTATACTATATATAATAAATCATATAATTAACTATATACTATATATATATATATAAGATAATATAGAAGGATAATAGCTAAATATATATATATATAATTAATAGTAATATATATATATAATATATAATATATATTATAATATAAATATAATATATATATATAATATATAATATATAGATAACGATACAAATAATATATATATATATATATATATATTTATATTAAAATAATATAACATAGAAATTTTAAAGTTGAGAATTTTTGATTGTTTTACTGCTGCGATGAATTATACCTATAAATATATATAACATATATATAATACATACAATATCCTCCCAATAAACAAAATACTTACTAAAATTTACCCTATATAAATATAATATGTGAGTATTATATACCTTATAATATATAATTAAACTAATCTCCACAGGTATATTATAATTAAAATCTATTATATATATATATATTATTTATATTACTATATATGTAATAACATAAAAATATATAATGATAAATATATATATATATAAATATATAAATATTACTTTATATATATATACTAAAATAAAATTTTATATCACTATACTATATACTACCTCTCACTTATTATTAAATTTTGCCCAATACCTGACAATATACTCTATATTATATATACTGACATATATATATATACTAACATCACACATAAGTATATCCGTGATATCACTAATATATATATATATATTACTATATATAATATATAAATATATTAATTATATATATAAATATGAATAATATAATATATATAAATATATATATAATATATATATAAATTTATATGATTATATATAATATACATAATAGTATATATATAATATAAAAGTACCACTATTTATATAATATTATAAGGCATACATTATATATTAAGCTATATATATATAACTTATATAATATATACTATATATATATATATAATATCATATTTTTATATATATATGATTTATATTATATATTCAAACATATAAAGATATATACCACTTACTATATAATACTATATACTATATCAAATATATATACCCTTATATATATTATAATACTATATTAATAATATATATATATAGAGTTATATAATATTATTAAATTATATCATAATAAAGTATAATCTACTATAATATAAGTATAATATTATAATATTAGATAAATAATATTAAGTAAACAAGTAATTAGAGTAGAATATTATACTAACTCAATATATATAAACTAATACTAATATATATAATTAAATATAATATTATCAAATATATATTATAAACCTAATATAAACTTAATACCTTATTGCGGTGATTTCAACACAATAATAAGAAATAATCCAATATTATATACAATATTATATTAATTATATATAATACAAATATATAATATATAAATAATATACAATATACACTAGTATAAAATATATATAATATATAGTGAAGTATAATACATTATATATATATATACAGTACATAATATATATATAAATTACTATACCTTATAAAATTTAACCACCTTAGGTGCCATACGTATATGATATAATATTATTATATTATTACTTATGTGTGTTGTGTGTTGCGTTTGTATGTATTGTCGTGTTGTAAATAATTTGTCAATACTCCTTATCACTGCTAAGCATCTGCTCTTCTATATCAAATCACCACTTATCATTTGAGTCCCTGAAACCAAAATACCTAGAATATCATGCCTAACGTTGACATAACTAATTTCCCTTATTTTCTGCTTGATCGTTCAAATTCGGTGCATATTGAATAAATTTATTTCTCTCTTCAAATCTTTGATATTAACACAATCTACTATATCTCTTTTTTACGAACTTCCATATCAGGCATTACGATCTCCCCCTATCTATCTTAGATTTTGCATTTCACCAGACAAATTCGGCAGTCCTATACGCTGCAGATGGCAACTCACCAATCTTAACTTTCACATCTCTAATATACTCTTTTACCTCTCCTTACAAATTACTTCATTCCCCAAAAATACCAACTTCTATTTACACAAGCAAACCCACGTATATTCACAATCATCTCTTCATTACTGCCACATGTTATGCAGATTTCGAAGTTCCCTTAACACCCTCAAGTCCATTCATCAATCCAACAAAAGTAATCCATCATTTCTAAGCCCCTTAATATTTGTCCTTAACATTTTGCCACTTTCTTACAGAAACAACTATTCCCTTGTAGATGAAACTGAACAAATGAAGGAAGTGTTTCTTAATAGTGCAAGAATTGTATGGGGATGTGCTAAAATAGGAAGTAAGAATTCGAATAGTAATGGAAGAGAGTGTGTGCAGAGAGGTTAAAAGTAAAAAATAGGGTTCGACGTCCCTGTGTGTGGAATTGAAACCATTTGAAGAAATTATCCAAAAAAAAAGTTATGGAAATATATCTCTATTGCCACTTCAAGACCCCCATACGTTTGTCTTCTTTGCCCACCCATTAAATTTCGCACCACCCCAGATAAGTGCAGAATCCGCTCCTTACAAAGGCCATCAAAAACAAAGTTTATACCCACACATCCTTAACTTCTTCAACATCCCTTTGTTAAAGGTGCTGCCGTCCTCTTATGATGAAGGAAATACACCTTGGGTATTCCTTGCTCCCATCATATGCTTGGTCCTGACCTCTCTCTCTAAATCAACCCATTCTGCTGCCTTGTTAAAGCATCATTCTTGTCTCATCCCCGCAATTCCACGGTCTAGTTCACTCCTGCTCGCTTACTCACGACTCTACCAAGCAGAGACGCAAAAAGTTACTCTTGCTGCGTTCTTCCACCACAACCTCCCTCACCACCCCTACCACCCTTATTCCATATTCTTTGAAGGCGATAATTAGAGGTGCTAAATGATTTGCTCCTCTCTCTCTCTCAAATTTTATTCCGTATAACCAGACCACTCTATATGTCATTTCATTTCGGATTGTCTCAGTCTCCCTCCTGGCACTTAAAGCTCCCTATTCTAAAAAAACACACCATACCCAAACACTCTCCTCTTACAGCAATTTCCTTCTAAAGGCTAGCTACAACTTTTGCAAGAAACGAAAATTGACTACTATGTTGACCCCCCACTCAGTACAGACGCATACGACGATCAACACCAGTAAACAAGGACATAAATAATAACCGCCTCCTCATTTCCGTACTGCTGTCTATATCTTCTCCGCGATGTCATCACAATAGATAGTGTACCTTCCCATCAAACTGGAAATTATATATTCCAGAACATCCGATACAAGTTTTCCGGTCTGCAGACTAGGTAAGGAAACTGCAGGATACATCATGGACATAAATTTCATAAAATATAAAGCCGAAACGATTGATGAGATGTGATCCTTCTTCTCACCGTAACGAAATCGCTTTCCAGAGGAACTTTCACCACTCTAGCCAATTAGCCAACATACACAAGCTATCCACATCACTAGCCACTGTAAAATTTTCTACGTTCGAATAACACACAGCAATTTTGTTCACCACAACTTCATTCGAGTTTGTTTCCAATCTGAAATCCATAATCCCTTCGTGCATTACCCTTATCTACGAATCCATAATAAACCACCTATCCTAAAAAGCAATTCTAATATATATGATAATCTTTCGCATCCGATTCATAACTATCAATAATATCTCATATTTCATCTACCTATTCAAAAAAATTAAAATGTTTCTCCCAATATTAATAATTTAAATATAAGTTAAAATAGGAAAACTTTAGTAAATATAAATGTAAATATAACTCTTTATATAGAGATTATTATTCATTGTCATAAAAAGAAATATTTAATAACATGTGAAAATGCTTCACGAGACCATTTAAAAATAAAACAAAGGAGTACAGGGACCACCACCATGGGAATATGAATATTCAACCCAGATGTGGCTATCGCACAATCTTACACAAATATGTAAAAAAGTCCCTATATCGGTGATGTACAAATACCACAAATATAAAAATATATAATTTAGAAACTAGGTGAATTATCTATCTGACTAATACACCACTATATAAATAGCTACAAAACAATATATATATATAATAGTGTAATATATAATTAATAATATTTATAATAATACCTTGCACAATATATACAACTAAGTAAAAACACTTTAATGTGCACCTCCTTACTCACAAATGAAACGTATACTTCTATGAATAGTATATTATTATATAGTATAAATATAAATACTAGTATATTATATATTTATATTAATATTTATATATTATATCTATCTATATATAGTATATAATATAATAAATAATATATTATATATATGATCTACGTATATACTAAGTTATCACTTACGTTATAGGTAATATGGACTATTAATTATATTATTATTACTATAGCGATACCACCAATATAAGATAAGCAAACACATATATTTAATTATTTTATATATATTTTATATATATTATAAATAATATATATATATATATCTATATATATATATAAATAATATATATAAATATTGAACACAGTATATATAATCACCAATTAGCTAAGCTAAATTATATATAACTATAACTATAGACAGTTAAAAAGTTAAAATAAAAAAACAATATATATATTAAATATATATATTATTATATTTAGACAGTATATATATAAATATATTAAATTTAAAAATATACTTAATTATACATAACTATATACAATATATAATATATAAGATATAATAAATATAATATTAAATATATATATATAATATGTACATATAATACACATATAAAATATTATATATACTCTATTTATATTATAAATATAGATATATTATAATATATATATATAATAATATAGTATAATATATATATATATAATAAATATATATATAATAATATACATATAAAAAATATAAATATAATTCTATAAGTACACCAATATATATAGACTAAGTAAATATATAATAGAGAGTACTAAAATAATCTCAACTAGTATATAATCTATATCATAATATTATATCGATATATAATGGTATCAGTAATATAGTGATATATATATATACATATAGTAAATATAGTAATAATATTTTAGATATATAGTATAATATATAGTACAATATATATATTAGAGAAATAAAATAGTATTTTACTTTATAATATATTATAGTATATTATAATAATATATATAATGACATATATATAGTAGTATTAATATAGATGAGATATATGGGATAATTGATTCTATTATGGTAGTTTACGTCTTATATGTCACAACTATAAGACAAGCATATGATAGGAACAATCCTAGGAATGTTGTCCCCCGCACCCCAGCCTAGTATGTACCTTGCATGAATCATTTAATACTTTAACTTTCCTTTTCCATCTTATTTTTTGAATTAATTATCTATAACTTTCAACCTCTTCCTCTAAAGTTTTCGTCTATATAGGGTTGGTCCCTTACGTTTAATTATACTTTAAAAATGCTCATGCATGCCTGGGGACTCACGGTGCATGTTATAAAATCGAAATAATCAATGAAAACGTCCATTTGTCTTGAAAAGGACAATTATTCCAACTACCGCGTCCATATTCACAGTTCTCTCGAGCGGACCTACCAACTTCCCACTCATTTTGCTTAGAGAGGAATCGCTTGTGCAAATCTGACTTTTTTACTAAAAAACTCACTTCCCATTTCTGACCACGAGGAAAGTTAATCCCATACAGCATCACCGTGACCAAGGAGGACGCTGGTCACTATAGACGCTGATCAGGCCACGGAGAACGTTTAACAAATCATGAAACAAGATAAATAAAATAACTATAGACATATTCATCCATAATCTATATATAGACGCACGAATCATTAAACAGTCTTGTGAACTAATTTTATTGCCTGGCCCAGATACCCTCGACTTGAACCCACCAGATGTTTGTTTTGCAATCACGCCACATGTCAAAGAGTCGCCTCATATATTCCATCAAGCTTTTGAACAATTGTTGAAGCGCTTGACGAAAGCAAATTCATTTTTTATATACTGCATTAATGCGCTAATCATCTTACTAGAAAAAACCAGAACTGCCTTCACAGAAGCTTTGGAAATCAGAATTATTTAAGTCATAGCATGTACACCTAGAACGTTTTCACCTAACCGTAAGCATCCGAGTGTATGAATATTGCAGCGTGGGAGCGTGAGAGAAAGATAGACATTAATACATAATAATTTCTGTAATAATTGCATCTTGACAAACGCCTCTTGACCTGATGAAATCATTTTCATCCACCTCTACATCTAAGTAACAAGTTCAAGATATTTACCAAGTCAGAAACTTGGCCTGTGAAAAGGGACAAAGATTTATTTTTTTATCTTTCTAGGAATTGAAGCTCTGTTCGCGTTTTTTTTAAATTATGATTATTTGTCACACCTCTTGACAAGGCTCCAAACTTGAATATTCGATGTAGAGTGTGCAAATTTGAATATTTTGACACAAATCCAATACATGAGACTCATGTCACCTGGAGCAACACAAAAAACTGAATTTATTCCAGTTCACTGAGCCAGTAAACTTCTTTTTATCTAAAAGAGCCATCGTATCCACTTTAGTCCAATATACATGTTCTTGACTCGTTGAGTAAAATACCTCTGCATCAGAAGTCCGTCTGAATTATCTCTTATCTACGTAGGATAAATTTGGATACTTCAAACGAATATATCTTGAACGAAGCTCATGGTGAGAATTCTTGCATTCTGTTCTTCACTAAAATTTGTTGACCTTCAAGATCTTATTTGAATCCAAATGAAGAGTTATTCTGTGAGTCAGAGAATATGTTCAATCTCCCGAACCCCCCAAACATTTGTGCAAACACTTCAAGGCCAAAAACCTGTAATAATTCTAAACACGGGAATCGTCTTCCTTTTGCAGGCAGACTTTCACTTTTGACGAAGAAATTTGGACCCGCTCTTCCATGACCGACACAAGCATCACAAACCATAATGCAAGAGTGCTTGCATCACAAAAATAAATACTTAAGATCAATCACTTAACTCAAATGAAGATATTTTAAAAGAGATATCCTTTAGTTTAGAGTGTTAGAGGTCTCTTGTTCAACTTTCCCATGAATTGTTGATTTCCGGAGAGAATTATATCGTCCAACCTTCCATTCCACTTCCCAACTTCATAAAGAAATAAGAAGGAAAAACGCCTCGAAACGATGACGGGGAGAAAAGCCATAGGAGATCGAATAATTTTGATAATCTCAAAGACGTCGTCCTCTTGCTGTAATACACTTATCGAGATGCCACACCGCATTATCTTAGACCAGATATCTTTGAGCAGTTGTATAATAACCTTAAAACTACCTGTTACTTCCATTACTAGATGATTGAGATTGTTAAAATATTATGCAATTTTATCACCATGCTCGTCACGAATATTCTTGAGCATTCCATCACAGCATTTTTGCACAGCGAGCACAAGCTCAAACCCCCCTCACATACTAAGGCCTTTGAAAAAAAGCTTTGAAATTCGTGACAGACAAAGAGTGTATGCAAAAAAAAATTGTCAAATTAACATTATTTGAAGAAGAGAGTACAGAGACCGGAGAATTATTTTTTGCGTGAGTTGTATCACCAACCCCTAAAATTTACTGATTGACCCACCCCGAAGAATGTGGGCATAACGGTGGAGTAATCTCACCCATCAGCTCACCAAAAAAAGCATACATTCCTGTCCTCTTCTAATTTCAGTTTACTGGAGGAAAGCCTTCGGTAATATCCGCAGAAAGATAAAAATTTGTTTGTTCTTGAATAGACATAATAATTCGAATAATGAGGCAATAATTATACCCCTTGGAAGTTTATCTACGAATGAAATCTCTATAAATGCGAAGATTGCAACCAATTTTCAGGCGACTACCACGGAGTCAATACGGAAGAAATTTGATCACCACCCTTGAAAGGGACTGTTTAATACTGCTTTGTTAGATATATCCAGATAAATTATTATAAATCTTTCTGAACACGCTCAACAGACGAAACTCGCAATAATACTTTCTATTTCGTATGATCTTTGAATATCTTCCATGCTTGTCAACAAGCCTGAGCATCAACTTTCTCTGTGACTCCTTGCATCGTGCAAGAAAAACAGCTCATGATTTGATGAACCCTGCTCCGAATATTCTGAAAACCACCGTGAGGAGTTCCAACGTGTACCTTCCGTCACGCACACTTTACATCGTAACCTCTATATGAAATATTCAGGGCGCGGACCGGCAAATGTTTCCCGCTCCGACTCTGCGCATAATCTTTTAAAATTATATCTCGCGCGACTCGTTCTCCGCTAGCTCAAGCATTCTAAAATTACCCGGCTCCACTCCGTGCCTCCGCTCGACCAGCATTTAAAATTGTTCTTGCCCCGTATCCCGGGCTCGCTCCGCTATTATTCAAATCAGGTTCGGTCTCGGAGCTCCGCTCACGACTCTGGCCCGACACACCTGAGTCAAAGTATTCTCATCCATTTCAGCAGTCATGAAATCATTAAGACCCTCTTGATTACATATAATTCTATATCCTGTGGAAACTGATGAAATAAGATGTTATGCGTAATGTACATCTAATTAACAGAATTGTAAAACAGAAGGCACTTACTTTAATAGGAAAAATAAGATTTTAAGAATACAGAAAAGCAATCGATTGTCGACTTCTTCCTAATTTTTAAAGTCGACCGCTTTGAAACGATGAAACTGTCCTGCATAATTACGAAAATATCATATTTTATAGTATTCGGATTATATCTCTAAAAAGGCATAAAAATCAATTCTTAGAGTCTATCCTAGAAGAGTTTAAAAAAAGAAATCACGTTTTTGAATACATTTGTAAGCTATAATAACATTGAATATTATTACTCCAAAAAACATGATTTATTTATATATGTGGTCAGATTAACACATTATACCCCCATATTAGACAAATCCATCACCTATATTATATAAATATGCTTCTTTATAATATTTAACCACGATATTAGCTAATATATATATAATTAAATGATATATAACGAACAAAGATAAATACTATATATATATATATTATAATAAAATTACTATAAATATATATATATGTATATCTTATATAGAATATTTATTATAATAAAATCACTTGCCCTTAAATTATAGACTAATTAATTCTCTGTTGAAACAGCCCGACTCGAGATGTATAGAATAAAAAATTACTTATTCCAAACAACCAATTTCATCCCACACACTGATATACAAACAGATTCAACATAAATCCTCCTTAAACACATGCCCTTAGACCGATTCTTATTATTTTTAAAGCGAAGAATAACTTACTCTATACATCACAGACGTTTCTGAATAGAGAGGCAAAGCTGCTAATTGTGCAAAGCGGGTGCATCTTGCAAAAAATTTTTAATAGGATAGCAATTATGGCTCTTAACTGTTAACTTTATTTTCCGGTCGATTTCGTTATTTCATCTAATACTTATGGAATTCTACCTTATTCTTTCTAGAAAGCACTACACATAATTTACTCTTTACTAGCGGTAGATGCTTTAGTTTTATCCACATCGCTTTCTGTGACATGCCCACTTTTTCCGCATTATCTGTACAAATTTGACTTCTTCATCTTCATCTTGAACAAAATCTCTACAAAGGATTCCTGAAACTGTTGAACTATCTGACTCCTACCCAAATTTCTGTTCGATAGCGGTATTCATTTTAAGTCCTAGTCACAAAGAGCACTCCTATCTTAAATATCAGGATCTCATTTCTGAAAAATTTTAAACAAAGATTAGCCGACAAAAGTATTTTTATTTTCAGATAACATTCTTTCCCTTCTTTCATGGAATTTTTTGTTCTAAAATTCCTTTTCTATAAAAATTTTCCTCAATTTCTCTTATCTGAAATATTTACATGAAACATTGTATCTAAAGCAAATTGGTTTCGTATTTTTCCCACTGACTGCGGAAGGAAGAATAGAATTACAACAAATACCGTGCAGCCATCACATATCACTTACAAGCTCTTTAGTGCAGAACCTTTAGCAAGCATTAAACATTACAGCCATATACTTTGTCCTCTCTTGACCTAATCCGGCCTAAGATTCCACTTGATAGGCTAGCTTCTTTTAGAACTTACTTAATTAAATATAGTGTCACGGACTCGTTACCTTGCCTTTTGCCATTTGTCTCGCCCTGTACTTTGATTATAGTATGTGCCTTTCCACAGTTTATTCAAGTTTCATTCTGAAAACAACTAGACGCTTCGTCTTTGATCTACTCACGAGAAAATCAGAATCACTATCTACCAGTTCTTCGCTATTCTACTCACCACTCATTGTCCTTTATTAATTTCCAATCAATAGATCACGTATGAATGATTTAACAATTTCCTTGAAGATACGTCCTTTCACCTTGTATTATCTAATATTTTTTAAATAATAGTTCATATTTCTATTCTATAGAATATATATATTCGTACTTAATAAATGTTGCAGATATTGTTTCTTACTGCACCACTTTGAAAATATCTGAGTTTAATCTTCTTTCACATATTATTAAATAATTATTTGGCTAAAATTAAAAAGCTTAGCCATGAGTTAAAGTATTCACTAGATCACAAAACAACTACATTATAATACCGTATTATGCAAAAAAATTAATTTTTAAAGCTTATTTTTTTGTAATGATTTTTACTTCTAGAAACTATTTACAAATATTTATCCCTAATCACTAAATAGGTAGACTTATCCATGATTTCTTAATAAGTCTAAGTCTCTCACACAGTTCACTTATTATTAATATCTCATGCGAAAGAAACTAATGGTCCTAATTAATCTAATACATACAACACCATATATAACTATCTATCTGTGTTTTGTTTGAGATTTTCATTTAAGCACTAGACAGACATTGATGCAAAACTCTAAAAGTCCATTTTAGTCGCAGTTTTGTAATATAAATTTATCCGATTTACCTTTAGCTTCACCTTTCTTTATAACAATTAGCCCTTAGCAAGTTGGATATAGCGTTTTAAATGATGCCCGCGATAATGCAAAGGATCCAAAGATGTCGATTGACCCATGAGAAACTGGTATTAAGTAACCTATTGTGCACTGATCGAACGACTCCTTTCTCTATCAAACTGAGTGGTTAGACGTTATATTACATATGAAAATGCAAAGATCTGTTTATTTCTACATATGTAAATATATTCAAGTGACATATGGTTTTCTATTTTGTTATTCACAGTGAATTTTTCTTAAGGGTTGTTTGTAAGTCACACACATTAAAAGATTTATACTATACATAATAGAACATATACCTTTTTATTATTTGAACTGAGTAATACAAATATACATATCTATTAAGCATATATTTCTGACGAAAAAAAATAATATAAAAAAATATATATAGTAAAATTATAATGATATATATATAAACACTTATTATATATTATATATATATATAATGTAACACAAAAATAATGTTTTATTTCCAGACTGTTTTATTTCACCACTGTATCGTTAGATTACTATAATTTATTTTTTTTATTCCTAGGGTAGCGGTTGATGGTATGATTATTATACTAAAATATAAATAATATATTTTATAATAGTATTGATTTATATTTAATCAGTTTTTTCTTACTGGTTAATACATCACATTATATCATCAGTATTATGAGTATCTATTTATTATTTCATGAGGTTATTAATAATATCGTAACGTATAAGCGTGACAGAATATAGTAGTAGTAAGATATAATATTAAATTATTATATAATTATTATATATATGTAGGCATCCCATATTTATGTTATGTAATATGCGTGTTTAATACAGTAGTATATATATATTATCGACATAATCAAATTGCAGATATCAGGAATATAGTATCCCTCAATTATTAAGAATTATATATAAATATAAATTATAGTTATATACAGTATTTATACTATAGATAAAAAAATACTAAAAGAATTCATATAATATTATTTATATTTTATTTTTCTGAGTATCTTTATTATATATATAATCACGGGTAAATATTATTATGTATTAACTTTTAAAAATTGAATATTGGTTTTTAAGCTTATTTATATGTAATCTATTACACACTCTTTAGTAATAAAAATATGAGAACATACTTAAATTTTCAATTTAGCCAGGTATACGAATGCAGCCTGTCTTTTGCTCTCCGACTCCGGCTCCGGCTCGAGTAGTCCCCCTAAATACTTTAGTAGTCTCCGACCGGCTCCATCCCCAAAATTTACACCCGCTCCCGCTCCGGCCCTGGCCTCCGGCTCCGTTCGCTCTTCCTGCCAATTCACGCACAAGAATTTTTTGGACTCCGAGCTCGGCCTCCACCCAGAATCCTTGCGGCTCCGCGAGGAGCTACGAGGTATTTTTATCCTTCTCTCGCCATTCTCTCTGCCGCTCCGGCTACCTTCCTCTGTGCTACTCAATGACAATTAATATTGAGTTTCATTCAATTGAAACGCTTTTGCAGAAGCGTCTATGCGACAGTGTGCTTTCCCTAAACAAATAATAGATTATAACAAACAGCACCAAATCCAAATCTGACTATTAAGCGAAAGATAAAAAAAAATATGTAAGGAGCAAGAACAATTACAGAAAAAAATTAAAAGAATAACAAAGAATCTGAAATTAGTCCATGTACATTACAAACACTCCCATATTTACCTCAATTTGACTCGGTCTTGTTATTTCAACATATATAACTATTCTTCCACAAAGTCACATATTACTTGAGCATGATTACACAAATTCGTTCTAAATGCATCATTCAATTTAGGGGATGGTTCTAACACTACATGAGTATTTTGTGAACGCATATGCACTCGTAAAGTCAAAGTACATCCACAAAGCTTACACAGACCCAACCATATATCTAATAATCATATTTTTATATTAAGTAAGATAGAGTGGGCAGAAATATTTGACCATATGCATGAGGCATAAACGAATTTAACCGATATAATTATCAATAAAAACCTTCGGAACGTGACTGAATTTACTTTCTCCTCTCCCACGTGTTATTATATATCTTTCTGAAAACGGCACGAACACAAAAACGGCTTCGGGGGGACACGTTGTCGATTTTTTTAAAAGCATAGGCGGTTATGTGATTTTGAGGACTATTAAGTCTCATTTTGGTCTATTAAAGATTTCTTTTAACCATCTTTTTTAGATAAATATATACAAAATTAAAATTAAACGTCTAATGATAAGACTGTATTTTATTTGAAAAGTTTCCTTTTAAAATATCGCGCACAAATTAAGAGAGTATATTAATAAAGAAGATTAAGTGATTACGCAGCTTTACCAATATTATTATTTTTTAATATATCATTTTATAAATTATGAGAAAAAAAAAAACAACAAATTATAAAACAAAAAAAATAAATATCTTCAGAAAGATATAGAAAACCTATATGAAGGGACCAAAGGCCACTATAAAATTTTTTACAAGAGCAGAATTCTTGATACAAAGAAAAAAAATATATTTCCTTTTTGGCCTTGTAAGGAACACATTGAAATGTAGATTATGTAATTTAACCAAAACACCAAAAATTCTACAAATAAAAATATTGAATTAAAGAAATTACTCCTAGAAAGGAAAGACAACTTAACTCAAACTATTATCTATAATTGAGTCTTACGGTTTCCTAATGGATGAGATATTTTAAGTTTACTTTCTGTATACCTGGTATATAACACTTGTAAAAGCTAAAAACACCACCTATTGACGTAGTAATATTGGAGGATGACTCGCATAAAACCTTAAAATCATAACACTCTACAAGACATGTAGAACATAACATAGTACGTTTAATTGCCTCGTCTGTGAGAGCTATCCACACAAAAAAAGCACATCTTAAGAGAACGCAAAAAAAGAATAATTTACCCAAAAATAGGAGACACGAAGATTTAGATAACTTGTCACAAGAACAACGATATCGCACACCTAAATGTTTCAGTAAATATATATAAGAAGAAACTAAACCTGAAGAAAATAAGAAAATCAAACTACAACAGAAATTTATAGAACTTTTCAGTCACGAGACCCCCCCTCGTGAAAGAGAATGAGTAGTTTTATTTTGATAAAATTAAGTGCAATATTCGCTCTTCCTCCCCTTCTTCTTCTCCTTCCCTTCCTTCTACCTCTTCTAAGTCTTCTTATTCTTCTTCTAAACCTTCTCGCTCTAAATCCTCTCATTCTTCTTCTAAATCCCCTCGTTCTAAATCCTCTCATTCTTCCTCTTCTAAATCCTCTCATTTCTCTCGCACTTCTAAATCCTCCTGTTCATCTTCTCGCTCTAGTACTTCTAAACCTATTAAAGCTTCTTCTACTCCTGCTTCATCTTCCCTATTGTCCACCATCTTCTGACAGCAAAATCGACATTTTTCCCAATCGTCATCGTCAATCTTTTGCCGATTAAGTGAGGAAATATTGAGAATTTTGGATAATACTAAAATTCAATAATAATAATAATAATAATAATAATAATAATTAATAATAATATAGAATTAATTAATAATTCATAATAATAATAAAAATATAATAATAATAATAATAATAATAATAATAATAATAATAATAATTTTAATTCCGTAACATAAAACAGTTAGTTGCCCATGAAAATAAGAAGAAAATGAGAAAATGGGCATACATACTCAGCTTTATTATTTTGAGTTTGTCATGAGAAGTTGCCACGTATTAATAAATGAACTTTTTCTGAGCGTTTAAATTTTAGTGCTATATAAAATAGGTAATAGATTGATTGTGCATTCTTAACTTATACAATTAGTCCGTTTATTAAAGTTTTCTTAAAGTTTTATTAAAATTAAAAAAAAAAATTAAAAGCAATCATACCTAGTACCGTTCCGTGTTATATGCTTAATAAAGGGGTTATTTTCTGCTATTAGGCCTTACGGCCAGTGGTCTTATTTCAGTTTTTGAAGAGAAAGTGACATTCTGAGAGGTGTTAA
>JABUQX010134938.1:0-5000 GCA_015478945.1 Trachelipus rathkii | reverse complement strand
AATGAAACCTTCTCATCCCACACGATTAAGTCCCTCCTTACTTTTCAATCTTTATACATCATAAATAATCTTATTGAGGTAGCCAATTTGCTATCATCTGCAACCTTGGAAACCTTACATTTAAGTCCTGGTCTAAATATTTTAATACATGTATGAGGCCAACAGCCTGACCTAAGAATCGTTACGGACCAAAGGCATGTCTCCTCATTTCCCATTAATAAATACTTTTTCATTTTCTTGATTACCTATATTCAGCAATGATTGGAAATTATTATTTATATTATTATTCTTATTATTATTATTATTATTATTATTATTATTATTATTATTATTATTATTATTATTATTATTATTATTATTATTATTATTATTATTATTATTATTTTATTATTATTTATTATAATTATCTATTATATTATTATTATTTATTATTATTATTATTATTATTATTATTATTATTATTTATTCTTAATATTTTATTATTAATTATTATTATTATTATTATTTTATTTATTTATTATTATTCATTATTATTATTATTATATTATTATTATTATATTATTATTATTATTAATTATTTATTATTGAGACTTAAGGAATCAAAAATTTTGATCGCTAAAATAATTTCGGGGGTTGAACCCCCTGACCCTCCTGTCTACAGCCTTATATATAATATATATATATATATATATATATATATATTATATATATATATATATATATATATATATATATCTATATTTTTTTTTATATTATTAGAGAGAGAGAGAGAGAGAGAGAGAGAGCAGAGAGAGAGAGAGATGAATTTAAAAATAGTTTTTTCAATTAATCTCATCGTCATCGTCATGTCCATCGTCCATCGGCAAAATCTTGCTCTAATGCAGGTAACATCCGCATCCGCAAATGAGAAAATTTGACATCAGTGCCATCACTAATATATATATAATATATATATATATATATATTATATATATATATTATATATATATATATATATATATATTAATATAATATATATATATCTATATATATAATTTTATCTATATATATGAAGTTCTAGAATCAATTTCGAAAATTTTCTTTCAAAATATTGACAACTTGTTTTTCCAATAAAGATGTGTTGTGAGAATACTGTTCAGCTAACTAGAGAAAAAGACTGGTCTTATTATTATACACCTAAGATCAATTTCTGACCCTTTATATATATATATATATATATATATTATATATATATAATATATATATTATATTCTATATATTATATTATATATTATAATAATATATATTATATATATATATATATATATTTATATAAAATATACTTTTCAATTAATCGTCCATTGTCATCATATATCATCAAAATTCACTATAATCATTCATCGTCAAAAATTCTTTATCATCCTTATAGCATTTTGTATGTGATATAAATATAATATTATATATTATATATATTAATATATATATATATATATATTATATTGATATATATATATATATATATATATATATATATATATATATATATATATATATAATATATATATATATATTATATATATTATATATATATATATATTTATATATATATATTATAATATATATATATTATATATTTATATATATATATACTTATCTATATCTATATATATATATTATATTTCGTCAAAATTAACGCAACCACTTTGCTCATATAACGTTAAAGGTTCAGAAAGGAACCAGAACATGTGTATCCTTATTATAGAAAATACATAAGCATTCAGAGACACCATTATAAGTAGTAAGATAGCCAGGGACCTATGAATACCCTGGGGACCTGCGAATGGGTCCTACATATGGCCGATGCGTTTCCTCCAACGTGGGACGTTATCGCGGTGAAGGGCTCGTGTGAGGATGGTGCTACTGATAACGTGTATGGCCATCTGACACGGATGAGGTCATGACACCGTCGCGGCAATGCTCTCAATGACTGCAGAATTCTCATAGCAGAATCTGATCCATACACGACTCACCGCCTACCGCAGGTCCTGGGGTTCCTGGAGTGTTTGAGCTACTTCAACAGGCGACATCACCTGTCCCACCATCTTAAATTAGTTTAGGCCGGAACTGTATGCTAGGCAATTAAATGTCCTGATTTGGACCGTCGTTAGGTATTCGGTGAAACATCTGGCCTTTTGTGGTCTTGCGTTGTCATGCATTAGGACGAATCTGTCACTGATGTAGAGGGCACATGGCACGACATACGGGTCAAGGACGTCAGCGATGTACCGTACGGCGGTTAGGGAACCGCCATCTAGGACGTGCAACTCTGTAACGTCCAGTTAAAGATATGCCTCCCCAGACCATGAGAGATCCACCTCCAAATGGCAATACCTCCCACATATTACATTGCGCGTTCCTCTCATTAGGTAGTCGATAGATTCTGGATCGCCGATCGAAAGTGTAGAGACTGACTCTGGACTCATCCGTAGACAGCACATTCACCCAATCGCCGACGGTCCAATGTAGGTATTCCCGGGCAAATGCTAGTCGCCCCGTCGATGCTCCTGGTATGTTCATGGTCCTATTGGCCGCCCTCAGTTGCAGTAAATTATATTCCCGCGGGCGTGGGGACGTATTGTATTATCATTCACACTGGTTCCATGTTACCTTGCAGCTGTATTTGAAGGAACCTTACTGTTTGTTAATGACCGGTCCTGCGAGATCGCCATACTCGTAAAACGGTATTCATTTCATTGTGGCCGCGGACCTGTCTGCTCCGCCGCCTTGCGTGCTTCCGGGTGTCGTGGTACCGCTTCACGATTCATGCTGTCGTTGTGTTCGCTGCACCAGACCGTCGACCAAGTTTACGGTATCCGTAACCCTCGGCACAGAGGATGGTAATCACGTGCAAGTCGACTCACATCCTTTCATGGTTGTAGCGGATAAATTCACATCTGATAGACGCACGTACTCAACAATTTCCCCCAACTGCTAAAAGACTGGAGTTAACATGGTTTGTCATTTACCTTAATCATAAGCGACTGCGGATCTATACACCGCCCAACACTATTTACAGCTCTGTATAACTGTGCTCCCTATGCTATGTTATTTGCATAATATAGCTTACACAGGTCTGATCCTTTCTCTAACCTGATAGCGTCATATGAGTCAGTGGTGAGTTAATTTTGACGAGTAGTAGTAGTAGTAGTAGTAGTAGTATAGTATATATAATATATATATATATATAATTATATATTATATATAAAATATATATATATATAATATATATATATTATATATATATATATATATATATTATGGCTATTTTAGTGGTTTGACTCCAGGAGCAAAAATCAATAATTAATTTTTTCGTTATTTTAATAATTTTAGGGTAAATACTTTAAATTTTTGGGTAAATTAACCTACCTTAACCTACCTAACTTAACCTAACTAACCAAACCTACACCTAACCAAACTTACCTAAATTAACCTACCCTATATTAATGGAGTCAACCACTTATAAATATATATATATAATTAATATATATTATAATATAATATTATAATATATATATATATATATATATATTATAATAGTATATATATATATATATATCTATATATATAAATATATATTATATATATATATTATATATATATATATATATATATATCAAAAAATGAATAACTATTCTGAATGGTTTCTTTTCAAAATGAATTGTCAACAATCCATCCGTTACTGATATTATAAATGCCTAACTTTTGGGCGGACATTTATGAAATGGGCAAATGCCTGAACAAATGCTCATTTTATAAATGCCTGCCAGTAGTAATGTACGCTTTGAACCGCTTACCTCGATTTCTCGAAAACTATTAGAGCTATCGTATTGAAACTTCTGTATATCGGGTTTGGTATATTAAACTGATTCTGGCGAGTTTCCAAGCTATCTAGTGATATTAGGCGGGTACCTCATCCCGAGAGCAATAGCTGAAATAATTGGGTTAGCGTTGTTGCAGCTTCCGAGCGAGTGAGATTAGGCCAAAAGCCTCCCAATCGAACAGGTGTTCGATGCGCGTGAGCGCGCGCGCGCGCGTGCACACACACGCACACATTATTATTATTATTATTATTATTATTATTATTATTATTATATTATTATTATTATTAATTATTATTATTATTATTTTATTATTATTATTATTATATTATTATTATTATATATTATTATTATTATTGATTATTGCGAAGATCAATCCCCGAAGAGAATCGATTCTGAGTCGAAACGATTCCTGTAGGAATCGTTTTTTACGCACTCCGACTCCTGCTCCGGCTCCGACTCCGGCTCCGGCTCCGGCTCCGGCTCCGGCTCCGGCTCCGGCTCGGCTCCGGCTCCGGCTCGCTCCGACTCCGGCTCCGACTTGGCTCCGCCCGAAACCGGCGAAATGATAATGATTTTCGAAGGGCTCTTTTATGAATCGCAATCGATTCCAGAGGAATTGATTTTTAGGCTCTGTGTCGTGCTCAGTTTTTCTGGTTCCGTATATTTTCTTAAATGGGTTAGAGCTAATCGTATCGGGCTATAAATTTGGAGGGGGTGTTTAAAATGATGATGTAATTCCTCGTCGTTATTGATTCGATGTTACGTCCCCGTTGCGGTCCCCCGCAAAGGGGGCCCCACCCCCTTAAAAAATCGAAGTGTTTGAAAGCTGAAATTTGGCGAGAGGATTCAGAGGTTGAATTTCAAAAGAGTTGGTATAGATTCGGAGGCATTGGCTCCGGCACCGGTGTTGGAGGCCGATCGCGGTGTCGAGTTTAATAAACATCGTGTACAACAAATATTTGTTGTATTTATGTAAAGTTTGAACCCTGTATTCTCGTTTATGGATGGTTTCAAGAACCATAATGAAAAAATAAATAAAAAATAAATAAATAAATAAAATAAATAAATAAATTTAATAAATACATCTTCTTAATCTTTCGTTATAAACTTACAAATTTAACGTTTTTACAATTTACCCTA
>JABUQX010134937.1:12500-17500 GCA_015478945.1 Trachelipus rathkii | reverse complement strand
TTATTGTATTATTGAATAGGCCTAATATAGAGCGAGGCCAAAATAGCCCTTCCCCCCATCCGAAGCTATTGTAGTCAAAACTTAAAATTCGCGTGACTAAGAGTTGCAGCTGTAAAAGCAGACTATAGATGGAAGAAGCTGAGGGGAAGGATTGATTGTTTTTCATAAAGGGTAAAAATTTATGATTATAATTATATGTCAAATTAATAAAAGTAGTATAGGTAATAAAAAAATAATGTGAAGGTGAGAAGCTCATACGAGACAAAGCCTGAATTAGATATACAAAAGTTAAGCGCGCCTGCGCAGAGATAACGGTATATCGCAGTCCTAAAATTTAGGAAACCTTGTAAAATTTATTATTTTGATGCATGATTTATGGTTATAAATTTCCACCTTTATTTCAAATTTCCCTCTCTTAGTAGCCTCTTGTATTCTATCTCTAAAAATTTCAAATTTTAAAAAATTAATAAATGTATTTTAAAGTTACCCTAAAATTAGGGCTACAAAGATGAAAATAAAAATCGAAGAAAACGGAGTTAAGATTCGTTTCACGTGCCCAAGGCCACAGCAGACAGCGGACAGCTGACAACCATTGCTCCTGTAATAAACATTCCTTAGTACAAGACCTTTAAATTGAAAAAAAAAGAAGAAACGAAGAAAATGTTTTTTTTTAACAATGAAGAAAATGAGAAAAAAAAAAACATAAATGCATATAGGAGGAAGAGCTATTCCTTATTTTCTAGATAAGAATATTTTGATTGAATGTATATATTGCATCTGAAATTATCTGCCGAAGAGCATGACCTACCTAGAAAAATTGTACGTTTAATTAAAATTTATTTGAAAGAAAGAAAGAGAATGAAAAAGAAAAACGATCGAACAACGGTTAATAAGGTTGGAGGACTATATTATATGTTAGTGTCTGTTAATTAAAATGACGTGGAAATGAAAATTTTAATTGGTCATTAATTATGTACGCTAGGATAGAAATGTATCTTTCTCCTTTTTGGCTATTGTAGTATCTGTCTTGTCTCTTCTTTTCTATTGCTTATTATGTAATAATTATAAATAGATTTATAAAGGAGTACGTATCTATAATGCTATATAGATTTTATTGCTTCCATATTTATCACATTATACAATCCCATTGTGAAAAATTCTCTATAAATTGTCTGTCTGTGTTCTAAATGTGTCAATTGCTAGCCTACGCAAGGCGTGGCCTTGAGCGAACGAGGTAGCAGTTGATGTGCTACGACAGGAGTGCTTCTAGCATTATTCCATAGCAAGACCAATAGAGTCCAAATCCCATCCCTATCTTCAAAATCTATCCTACATCATAACCGCTGGCTGACTAACCAAAATCGGAAAGGCGAGATTGCAAATGAAAGCGTCCCACCTAAAAAAGTTCGTGAGCAGAGCAGCCTTCCCTCATGAAATGCCTTTACTAGGTAAAACAGCATTCCCGATAACGCTTACAGTGGTATCTGGATCGGAATGGTGCCTGACTTGCTAAGTCCTACTCGCAACGAGATGTCGAGACTCCAATGATCTGATATCCATTATAATATTAATAGATTATGTTGTGAAATTAAAGCACATCGATGAGTTATACTCCTGTATCATCTACTCATTAGGCTTAATTGACCCAATCTCTATACCGCAATACTAATACGACGTCATTATTAAAATTAACAACTCCCTAAGTCTCTGAGGACAAAGCGTAGTTACAACGAACCATTGGCCTTTAAATGCCTAAGTGCCTAATCATTATCATTTAGCCGGCAGCTTTGCCGTGATATATTAAAATATGGCGCCTTTATTAATTGTGCTTATAAAATGAAATATCTATATACTATGTTACTGCAGCTTAGAGATTTGCCTATATTGAACCAAATATAGAAATGATCTTTTAATTGATTCGATCCCAACTCCTGTCATACAATATTTACTTCTTAGCATAATGTGCGAGATATTCTTCACCATAACTCACTTTCCTCTGCACATATCTCAGCAAGAAGATAACTCACTCTTTCAATAAAGTCACACCCTCATCGTTATCTTAATTTTACTTATCTATAATCTTTCCTTGAATTTTGCGATGCCGAGTCTCGAACAAACAACATACCCATGTGAATCACAAACTACTATTTCTAGTTATCATACCATACCATGCACACGTAGATTTGAAATGTATAGATGACTAATGGCCATTAAGTTAGCTAAACTAGAGTTATTTAGTGAGGTCTATAGAGTATGGAAGGCCAATCTAGCCTAATAAGAAATAGTTATACAATACAATATTAGTATATCACTATGTAAACTAGCCATATAATAATATGATATGAATAAACTTAAATAGCATAATAACTCAGAGTAATATTAAATACGATATATATGGATAATTATACAATGAATTATACTACATTAATTTTATCAAAATAATTTAAAAGGCAATTAACCTCAGGAATAATAATAGTGATATTTATTACCTTGAGTGCATTGGAATCGATCCCACTCAACCGCACGCAACCTCCGAACAGAGAGTGACAGGACCCGGTCACGTATGTATACTGAGTGACATAGACCGACAACTCGACAAACCCTAACCGCTGATTGAGTACAGCTGTAAACTAAACATCACATGATCGTCAACTGCGGTATTGTCAGGAAGATTATCTTTTTCAAATAATCCTCTGATGCTTATCAATAACTCTGCCTACCCTCTCTTCCTACTCTCGTCCTCCTTACGTGGCGTGCTCTCTCTCTCTACTCCCTTTCCCAGTTTCGTGACCTTAATCTAATCATCATATCATCAATCTACTACGTCCCCTCTCATATGTTCTCTGTTCTCTGGCCTCTATTTAAATTATTAATTGGAAGACAACAAGGATCGTTTGTACTTATAAACTCCCAAACTCAAGACACTTTTAAAATGTAAGTCACAACTACTAGTTGTGCTTTCCTATATAATAAAGTAATGATTGATATGAAGAGAAGAGACGAAGAACTAAAGCTGGAAAAAGAGGGATGGAGAAATTAAATCCGCAGAGAGGAAATGAAGAAATGAGAGGAAGATATATTGAAGAGAAAATACGAATAAAAAAGGTAAAAGCTTTCATATTCCTCTTATATCACAAGTAAATTTCTTTTATGTGTCCGTTAAAACTCGCTCACCAGAAACCTAAGATTTCAGAGCTGAAGAGGGGATTAAATCAGCTGTACAAACAATAAATTCGGAGTGTAACTCGAAGATTTGATTAATTTGGAAAGAAATTTCTTTTATTCCATCGCAACGTATCTAGATATCTCGATATAAAGGGAAATTTTTAACAACTTCTTATGTTTTGAAGGAAAGTTCAGGAAGAAATAATAAAACAATGTAAGGAACTTTCTTCAGAGCTATGGAAAACCTTCACATCCAAGGCCAAAAAACTCTGTTTTGAAAACTATGAAATGCCTCATTTAACATAACAAGTGAGTGATGCATGATGATTACAGAAATAAGAGTTTAATGAAAGTGTTTTGGATGGAAATAGCAAAATATCAAAAAGATAAAAAGATCGATCTCGATGATGATATCTAATGGTGGAGAGGCAACGAACATAACTTCAAGAATTGAAGATGAAGATAAAAGATATTTGTCATGCACATCTAAGTAGTATACGAAGCGAACAACTTTTCAGCAGTGATGGATTAATTTATGACGAGAAAGGATGAGATGAACAGGAGAAAATACAGGAAAATTGTTATTCCTAACTTAAATCTAACTTGCCGCTTCTAAAATGTAATTACAAACACGAGTAACTAAAGAAGCACCTTTAGTCGGATACTTTCAGTTTCCACAAGAGCGGAGGATGGGAAAGGGATGGTGCTTGAGGATTGTGCATGGTAACCTCGTCCGCACTCTGGTAAAACTCTGGTAAACGGAGGCTAAAATTGCACATTAAACGCCAGAAATTTAGAAATTTTCAGGTTATAATTAATAATAATAATAATAATAATAATAATAATAATAATAATAATAATAATAATAATTAATAATAATAATAATAAATAATAATAATAATAATAATAATTAATAGACAATAACAATAACAATAACAATAACAATACAGCAACAACAACAACAACAACAACAACAACAACAACAACAACAACAACAACAACAACAACAACAACAACAACAACAACAACAACAACAACAACAACAACAACAACAACAACAACAACTACATATGTTCAATCGGCTAAAGTGTCAAACTCCACCTCAATTACCAAAGAGAAAAGCTGACACTGCAATCACATATTAATATCATCAATCACATATGTATAACGTAATTTTAATAACCACATATGTGTTCCATGTGTATTATAATATGAAACAACAAGTAAGCAAAGCGCATATCAATAACATGATTAGCATATGCGTAACACATATATATCAATCACATATTTTCTTTAAACGCACATAAGTTTTATATATATTAATATATATATTTATTATGTATATATATGATATAATATTTAAAATAGATAATATATAATATATATATATATATATATCAAGGTGTATACCAAGTTGAAACACAGGAGGCCGGGCCTCCTCTAAATAAAAATAAAAGCAACTAATGCATAATAAAATATTTCAATTCACGGTTCATTAAGATTAGTATAAAACAGTTTAAAATGTTATACAAGAACCCGCTAATTTTACATTAGATCATTTATTCTCTGCGAACATTATTTTTTCATAAGGATCATTTACTGGAGGAATTTCGATTTGTGCCTCCAAGAAAGCATAATTATAATGCTTTCAAAACACTGTTTGTCATGGCAACGTAAAAGAAACCTTATTCTTATTTTGTCTATTTTGAGGATTTTCCACAAAGCCTCCTCTTCGAACACGTCATAAAATAACTCCTCCCAAAATAAGTAGAGTTGCCCCTTTGCAATAAATATGGTGAAACAAAATAAAGAAACCAATTTTTTTTTTAAAAATA